>ML268021.1:23519-129031 GCA_005239495.1 Nicotiana undulata
GGGTATGGATTAAAGATTGGGCTGGGTTTATGGGTTAATTGGGTTGGGTATTTTAGGGGTTTAAATGTGGCTAGTATTTAAACAAAAATAGGCTAGATGTTGAATACCCAACAAAATAGATAATTAATTAATTAAAATAACCAATAATTATATAAGAATGAAATTAAGTTTAAATAAATGAAATTAAGGGAATTAAACAATATTAAATATAAAAAATGACTATTTATCAAATTAAAATAATATAAAGTGGTGCAATTGGGCTATAATTGCAAAGTTGCTGTAATTAGAATTAAAGGATAGCCAATTGCTAATTTGTTAAATAATTGAATCATAATGGACAAAAATAATTAAAAATGATATACCGAGTTGTGACACATTTCGAAATTATTTATAGCATATTTATGAATAATTATTTAAATATGAAATATTGAATAAACATGCGAATAATTTAATAAAATAAGGAAAATAGGAAAAAATGCTTATTATTTTAAATAGTGATTTTGAAAGCTTATATGCAAGTTTGAAAATAATTTGAGGAAAAATTGGGTATCAACAACTGCCCCTCTTTACCCGGGAAGGATGAAAGAGTTGTCGGGTAAAGATATGATGGCCAATTTTGACCGAGATGAAACTGTGGGATAGGATTTGGCCGCACCCTGGTTTCTGAGTTGCCTACATATCCCTGGTTTTACAGGAATTAAGCCGTATGTAGTTCCGGGATCATCGGCGAAATATACCGGTGATGTTTCACAAGAACGGACGCAAGGTGCCTGGTAAGGTAAAAGTAGGAAGGTCTTACGGGGTTGTATCAGAGAACTTGAGCGGTCTGCTCTTGCCTGGTTGGTTATTTCGGTCAGGTTACCTGCAAATAGAGAACAAACGTATATTGTGTATAATATAAACATGATGCAAGTTTCCATTGGACTATGAATGCTGTCTTTGGACAATTAGGATGATGTCCTTAGACCATGATGTCCTGGGCCATGAATCGCTTAGCGCGGGATACGCAGGCTATGAAATGATGTTCTCGAGCCATGAGGATGGTGCCTCCAAACCATGATGACTTTGAATAATGATATGCAAGTTGAATAAAATATATCCTTAGGCCATGAAATGATGTTCTCAGGCCATGAAAATGGTGCCTCTGAACGATGACGCCTTTGGACAAGATGGCGATATTTCAGCCCATGAAGAATGCAGTAGTATGATGTTGACAAGACACAACTTAGTCTTGCGATTTGCGAAAAGAAAGAGGGAATAGCTTAGCCCGAAAGAAAGCGTAAATAAATAACGTAACAAAAGGCGACTGATTTGAAAAAGTAGATAGGAGCTTTGCGTAATGAAGTAAAATGCCGAGAGAGGTAGCGTAGAGCCTCGGAAGGCAGAATGATAGCCTTATGCAATGCAGGAAATAAAATGCAGGAGAGGTAGCATAGAACCTCGGAAGACAGAATAGGTATCCTTATGCAAGAAGTAAATGTAGAGGAGACAACGCTTAGTCTCGGAAGGCAGAATGGTAGCCTTATGCAAAGATGCGAATGCAGATGGAGGTAGAGCTTAACCTCGGAAGGCAGAAAGGTAGCCTTATGCAAAGATGCGAATGCAGATGGAGGTAGAGCTTAACCTCGGAAGGCAGAAAGGTAGCCTTATGCAAAGATGCGAATGCAGATGGAGGTAGAGCTTAACCTCGGAAGGCAGAAAGGTAGCCTTATGCAAAGATGCGAATGCAGATGGAGGTAGAGCTTAACCTCGGAAGTCACAAAGGTAGCCTTATGCAAAGATGCGAATGCAGATGGAGGTAGATCTTAACCTCGGAAGGCAGAATGATAGCCTTACGCAACGATGCGAATGCAGATGGAGGTAGAGCTTAACCTCGGAAGGCAGAATGATAGCCTTATGCAGATGCGAATGCTGTTGGAGGTAGAGCTTAACCTCATGCAGATGGAGACAGAGCTTAGTCTCGGAAGGCAGAATGGTAGCCTTATGCAGTGCAGAAAATAAAACGACAGTAAGATTTCTTAGCTGATGGTAAAGTGCGGTGATACGATTGTTGCGAATGAAGTATCGTTTGCAATGATGATAATAGTAAGCGTTGGCATCTGCGATGAGTTCGAGAGCGTATCCTTGAGAAGCATGCGTCTTGTGGGGATAATGATATGTCTTGGGCTTTCGCCGTATTTGTGTCTGCATCCAAAGAAAAATTGTGAGTTCCGTAAAGGGGAGGGTTAGTTCGAATCCCCGCTGGCTCGGATCGGCCTGTCTGCTTGATGATGATGACTTTGTTTGTACCACAGGGGTAGCATTGCTAAAACAAGCTATTTTTGAGAAATAAATATGCATGGTTTTATAAAACATGATATAACATATAATTAAAAAAAAATCTTTGGATGGACCGACGACCACTACACGGTTCAAGACATTGCAACCTCTCTTGCTGCGGAAATTTAAGGGTTTTACTCAAAATTCTACCCCAGTTTGATGGGTGAAGGCTTCTGGCTGTTACTGGTGCGGTGCTCGGCTGAACTTGCTTCGGAATTTTAAGGTCCCTCCTCAAAATTCTGCCCCAGTTTCCATTCGTGGGGGAAAATGAGATTTTTATTGAATTGTGACCAAACCCATAGGGTTGCCTACGTATCCCCTCTTAAACAGGAATCAAGTCAGGCGTAGTTCAACTTACAACATTGATAGAAACATAAAAATTACACATAGTAGCGCTTGACTGCGTCTGAATTGATTGGTTTAGGCCAAATTTCTCCATCCATTTCTGCCAGTATGAGTGCTCCTCCTGTTAGCACTCGGTGAACCATGTACGGGCCTTGCCAATTGGGAGAGAATTTCTCTTTTGCTTCGTCTTGATGAGGAAAGATGTTCTTTAACACCAGCTGCCCCGGTAGACTGGGCTATGAACCGGCTGATATAATTGAGCCTTCCCAGAAATCTCATAACATTTTTCTTGTTCCTTGATGGCGGCAATTTTTGGATGGCTTTGACCTTTGATGGATCTAGCTCTATTCCTCGATGACTGATAATGAACCCTAGCAGCTTGCCAGCAGAAACCCCGAACGCACACTTTGCGGGGTTAAGTTTCAGATTGTATTTCCTTAACCTGTTGAAGAACTCTCTCAAATCTTCTATGTGATCAACAGCTTTCTTTGATTTGATGATGACGTCGTCCACATATACCTCGATCTCCTTGTGAATCATATCCTGGAATATAGTAATCATGGCTCTCATGTAAGTGGCCCCTGCATTCTTCATACCGAATGACATCATCTTGTAGTAATACACTCCCCACGGCGTAATGAATGTCGTTTTCTCAGCATCTTCCTCGTCCATCCAAATCTGATGGTAACCAGCAAAAAAATCTACAAAGGACTGCAGTTCGTGCTTGGCACGATTGTCAATTAAGATGTGTATGTTTGGCAGGGGGAAGTCGTCTTTCGGACTGGCCCGATTAAGACCCCGGTAGTCGACGCAGACTCTGACCTTCCCATCTTTCTTTGGTACAAGCACAATGTTAGCTAACCATGTAGGATATTCGACCCCTCGGAGAACCCCGGCGTTGATCTATTTGGTGACCTCTTCCTTGATTTTCAAGCTCATGTCTGGTTTGAACTTCCTGAGCTTTTGTTTCACTGGTGGGCATGTTGGATTAGTTGGTAGCTTGTGGGCCACAATAGATGTACTGAGGCCAGTCATGTCATCATATGACCAGGTGAATATGTCCTCATATTCCCTTAAGAATTCCGTATATTCCTTCTTTTTTGATGGCGACAGATGAATGTTGATGCATGTTTCTTTGATGATCTCTGCGTTTCTCAGGTTGACGACCTTAGTCTCGTCCAAGTTAGACTTAGGTCTATTCTCAAAGTTCTCGACCTCTTTAATAATATCCTCAGGTATATCATCCTCGTCTGACTCGGAATCCGTTTGTTGCGTTGCCTCGTCGTAGGTCACAGTCGTCGATTCATCAAGATAAGTAATAGTAATGCTGTGTAAAATGAAGTAATGGGGAGGAAAGTAGTAGCAAGTAAATATAAGATTTATAAAGAAACTGGAAATGCTTTGATAAATTAAATAATTGTTTAAACATGGGAGCTCTTTTTTGCGGAAATTAAAATGCGAGAAGAAAATTCTTTAAATAAATAAACTGAAATAATGCTTGTTTTGTTAGCCTTGCTACCCCGAGGCTCTATGGGCTTTGGTTGTCCTGACGGACCAATTGTTAAGACATGATCCCTTGCTCACGACTTTGTATAGAATGGCCTTCCTCCCCCTCCTCTTCAAGAATGACATAGCAGTCCATGTCTTCATCATCCAGAAATAGATCCCTTATTGCCGCTAGCGCCTCCTCCTCGTTTGTAACATATGTGATGTCAGCTGGCTGGAAAGTCTGCTCTATGTGGGGTATTGGCTGCTCCAATAGGTAGTAGGGGCCGCGCCATGGTGGCGACCAGTCCTTGAACTCATTCCAAGTGTACTCGTACCCTAGACCGAAAGTGGTACCGTGCTTCTTGAGTATTATTGGCTTTGTTATTCCTTGAAGATGCTTACCGAGCCCTTTACCTGGCTCGTACCCTTGCCAGTTCAATATGCTTTCAGTCTTACTGCCCCACCACTTGTCCTTGTAAATGGCGTTAACACGTTCAACGTTGTGGTAGATTTCTCCACCCAACTTCCTCCTTCAATCGATGACCGAAAAGGTCTGGCGACCGTAGATATATTTGCTATCGTCGTCATGAATGATTACCTCTTGGTGATTCCATTCAAACTTCACAGCTTGGTGTAAGGTTGATGCCACATCCCCAGGCACGTGGATCCAAGGTCATCCCAACAGTAAATTGTAGGATGCAGGCACATCTATCACTTGGAAATCTATGTCGAACCAAGTTGGTCCCATTTGTAAGCACAAGGTGATTTCTCCCATGGTGGACCTCTGCGAACCGTCGAAGGCTTTTACGTTGATCTCTCCTTCCTTTATCTCATGTTGACTTTTTCCCAACTTCTTGAGTGTGACCAACGGACAGATGTTGAGGCTGAAACCCCCATCAATTAGGATCCTTGTGATGAAATGATCCTCACATTGCACCGTGATGTGTAGTGCTATGTTATGCCCTAACCCCTCGGGTGGTAGCTCATCGTAATGGGAAGTGATCTTATGGCTCTCTTGTATCTAGCCCACCATGTTGGCCATTTCCCCATTGGTGATATTGTCTGGCACGTATGCTTCACTCAGCACCCTTAGCAAAGCACTCCTGTGCGTTTAAGAGTTTTGTAACAGGGAGAGGATGGATATCTGAGCTGGCGTTTTGTTCAACAGGTCGAGGATTGAGCATTCCTTGGCTTGTATCTTTCTCCACTGATCGTCTGAACCTGTTTCAATAATGGGGGGACGGTTGTTGGCCTGCTTGCTAGACTCGGCCAAATGTTCAGGGGTATAAACTCTGCCAGTTCTCGTCATACCCTGTGCAGCGATGGCTTCTTCAGACTTGCCTTTACCTTTCCTCCTTGCTTCAGCGGTATAGTCCCACGGAATGGCGTCTGAGTAAAAGGGTGTCGTTGTTGACATTGCCACTGGAATAGGTGTGGTCATTCTTACTCATGCCGGAGTATATGTTATAGATGTCAGGACTGCAATTTTGAGCGGTCGTACAAACTCGACTTTGATCGGCACTGGGGCCTTTCTTTTGGCGGGTGGTCTCGATTCAAACTCAAGTGGAATGGACATGTTTACCTCAACTTCCTCAAATGGCTGCATCTGGACCACGATCGGATTAAGAGTAATCGCAGGCTTCTTCGGATCACCCTCGACAATTAGCCCAATTGATCCCTCGGGATCCCAATCATCTTCAACCTCAATCATGTGGACACCACCTTTATGGTCAGGCAGTGGATTATTACGAACATTAGGAGGAGGGTCCTTAGCTACAATGATCTTGTTATCAATGAGGGTATGTATCTTGTCCTTCAAGGAACGGCATTCCTCGATGGTGTGTCCCTTCATGCCGAAGTGGTAAGCACAAGTTTTGTTTGGGTTGACCCACTGAGAAGGGTTCTCAGGGGCGACAGTGGGAATGTGTGTGACATAACCGGCGACTTTGAGTTTTTCGTATAATTGGTCAATAGGTTCAGCTATGGCAGTATACCATTTTGGTGGACGACGGTCGAAGTTCTGGCAAGGTATTGGGAAGTTTTGGCGATTAGGTGGTGATTGATAGTGGGAAGGTTGGGAATTGTAGGCATTATAGACGGGAGCTGGTTGGGATTATCTGGGCGAGGTAGACTGATATGTGGGTGGTGGAGCTTGGTAGGTGGGTGAGGGTGTTTGGTATTGAGGTGAGGGTGCTTTGTAGCTTGGAGCTGGTTGGTACGTGAAGGAAGGTGTGGGGTATACTTTGTATTTGGGAGGGGACTTGGCTTGCTGTGCCACCATCACGGCTCCTACATCCTTCTTCTTGGACACACCACCGGATTGTAGAGCTTTATTGGTGTCCTGTAAGGCTTCAAAATTAGTAACCATACCGTTTTGATGACTTCTTTGATTCGCTCTCCTAGATTGATGATATCAGAAAACTTGTACCCCTCGACCATCATCAGCCGCTCATAGTATTGAGGATCCTAAACGCGCACAAAGAATTTCTTCATTTGTTCCTCTTCCAAGGCTGGTCTAACTTTGGCAGCTTCTAACCTCCAGTGAGTAGCATACTTGCGAAAGGTCTCTGTTGGTTTCTTCTTCAAGTTCTGGATGTAGAATACATTCGGTGCATTCTCCGTGTTGAACTTGAATCTATCCATGAAGTCCGTAGCCAGGCTTACCCAGTTAGTCCATTTCATTGGATCCTGGCTAATGTACCAGGATAGTGCATCGCCTTTCAAACTCCTCATGAAGAGTTTCATGCAGATCTTTTCATCTTTCCCCACGCCGACCAATTTGTCGTAGTAAGTCCTCAGATGGACTCTTGGATTACCAGTACCATCAAACATCTCGAACTTAGGAGGTTTGTACTCCTCGAGCAGTTCAACATCGGGCTGTATGCAAAGATCCTCATAGTTCAATCCCTCAATCCCTTTAACTCATTTGACGCCCTGCACTCGGTTGGTCAATTTCTTGAGTTCCTCGGCCAGATTCTTGATGAGCTTATCCTTCTCGTCGGACTCATGGGTATGTGGTGTGGAATGAGCTACGGTTTCCACATAAATGGGATTGTCGTAAGCCTGGAAGTGGTCTCTGGTCTGATCTTGGAGAGGCGGAGTATTGTAGTGACATGTGTCGCGTTGTGCTGGTGGAGCTGGATCTTTGGGGTGATTGAGTTGTTTACGGATGTTTTATGGTAAAGTGGGGTTCAGAGCATTTGGGAAGTGAACGTCTGGGACGTTGATGGAGAATGATAAGTGGGCCAAGTTCTTGACTTGATCAAGTTCCTCTTGGAACTTTAGCAGCTTCTTCTCTAGTGGAGACATACCCTCGTGCAGAACCTGAATACCCTGACCATCTGTGATCTCAACCTGTTCATCCCTGTTGTATTTTCTAGTACCGCTTGCATTTGCCATCTTAGTTTTACCCTTGCTTTTTTCTGTTGGGAGGACTGGGAAGAGGAGTAGGAGGAGGGCCCTTTGATCTTGTGCAATAAGTTGTTGATGCGAGAGTGCACGAATTAACCTTTGGGGAAGGGGAATAACTAAAGAAAAACAAAAAGGTAGTGAAGTTAGTGACGATTATGAAGAATATTGCGGTAATTTAAACACGTAATGCGAAAAGGTAAAACGCATCCTAAGTTGGGGAACCTATTTATGCCCGAGTTAGGCCTAGCGACAAATTAATTTGGAGAACTTAAAATACGAAGTGCCTCATTTTATTGATAATAAAATAGAAAAATCCGACTTGACTCTAAGAATGCGAAAATATAAAATGTCACTAATGGCCAGTGGCCTTATTACATCAAAAGCAAAGTAAAGACAAATCCTATCTATTTGGTCCCAGAAAGACTTTTCCCAGACTCGGCATCTCTACTTGCCTTGATCAACATTCACATCTCGCGGAGTCCCAGCAACAAGTAGGTTTTGGCTAGAATTCTCGCTTCAGCTCCCTCGGTCTTTTCACAAATCTCGATCCTCCTAAGGAACTTTTCCTCTAGGTCAACTATGCCTCGTTCCAGATGTGCTAGCGTCTGGTTGGAAGTGATGGCTATGTCCTTCCATTCCTCGATACGTTTCTTGTTGGCTATGTGGATTTTGTGATTATCTTCCTCATAGTCACAGAGCCTTTTGCGAAGCTTGTTGAGTCTAGTTGTCGCCTCGGCTTTCTCATCTATGACCCTATGTATTCGAGCGAACCTTGGCTCAATACTTCCTCCCCAGTTATCTTCCAACCATCCCAAATAGTAAGGAGAGCAACCAGCGTGATACCTGTCGGGCTCGATAGTATCCTTCTCCAACCAGATCATGCAGTGCCAATTGCTGAGCTTGACACTTGTGAGGGCTGTCATCATTTTGGAAGTCCGCTCTGAGATGACTCATTTTCTCGACCCTTGGGATGACTTGATTCCTCCCTTCCTGCCTCATGACTCGGATAGGCACGTAAGGGTATGTCCCTTTAAGACCAATCAATATTAGGAATGAAGTGTCTCTAGTCCGGATAATGAATTCGTCGGTCGGGAACCACTCGAACATCCAATGGATCTGATCCTCAGTCAGATTTTGCAATAACTCGACCTATCCATTGGCATTCTCCGATTGTGCGAACATGTCGGGGATGTAGTTCATACGCTTTGGATGATGGAAAGCAATATGATCATCCCAAATTCTCCTATGTATGTCTTGACGGTAGTCACCCCTTTGCAGATGCTCGGTGAGCCAAAAGCTGGAGTAGCAGGTTGCAACCCTCAAAATGTTTCGCTTCTCATTGAAAATTCTCCAAAGCTCAGTATATGTCAACAACAATCATAGGTACAATGCTGAAATCCTATCCGTCAATACCTTCCATCAAAGTCTTGGTAACCATAGCCAATCTGGTGTGGATTCTCCCCTTCTTTGTCAGGAAGACCATCAATCCCAAAAAGCAGAATATGAAGACGAATACCCGGTGGTGAATGTGTCCTAGACAGGTGAGGGCGAATTCTTCTTGATATGTGCGGTAACACTGACTACGGCCATACCTCTCGTACAAGTAGTCAAAGGGGATGTACGAGTCTTCCAAGCAGATTAAATCCGAATTCTTCTTGAGTCCCATCATCTTGAGAAAACCCCGACATGTTCGGTTTTCAGGCATCAATAACCCTTGAGACTCCCAAGGCAAATCAGCTAAACCCCCTATCTCCTCTAGCAGCGGTGTCATCTCATTGTTCCCAAATCGAAAAACCGACCGATCACAGTCCCAGAATAAGGTGGCAGCCTCTATCACCATGTTATTAGGCTGAATGTCCAAGAGAGAGGGAAAGTTGCCCAAGTGTTTTCTGACTGTTGTTTTGTCTCTTGAGTGCAAGTCTTCCCACCAATTTAGAAGTTTTGAGTGGATATTGGTGACCATGCTGAATCTAGGGACCTCGTGCCTCATCTTCTGCAAAGTAAACAGGTTAGGCCATTACCCCCACCAGACTCGACTATTTAACATCAATAATTAGCATGAGCATTTTAAGTTCTCCACATAAATGCATAGAACGTGAATGCGTCCTTTTGGGTTCCAGGGAAACCTAATGGACTTTGGACAAGGCTATCTTAAAGGCCATTGTGCGGACAACACGTTAGCCTGGCTAGATTTGACCATGATGCATGAAACATACAATAGAGTAAGGTTTCTATTGGGGTTTTCGACTGGTACCATTGAGCGGACAACTCAAGGGGGAAGGCACGGAACTGTCGACTGCACCGCTGATCGACTAGTTTTACCGCAGATACGCCTTTCCGAATTTAGGGGGTGATAATAGTGGAATACCGCAACCACTCATTGTAAGCGTTGCTATAGGATTTAGTTTGGCACGAGTGGAATATGAATGCAGAGCATGATATGGAATAATAAGCATTAAAACAGATAGGCATGTATTTTCACGTTGAGGAAACCGGTAAAGAAAGGAAATACAATAGTTATAATGGAATGCAGTTACAAAGAAAACATGAAGATATGTCAGTTACGTTCAGGTGAAATAAATACTTGTAAAAAGTAAACAGTTAACAACATATAACGGGGAATAGGAAAAGGTGTAAGCATTTAAATGAAAATTAAAGGTCCAAATTCACAAAACAGATTGTAATGGTATAAGCCTAGGGAAGATCCCAAGCAGAGTCGCAGTGCTGTCGCACCCCCTTTTTCTATCGCACGGGTTAGGTATGGAGAGATCGGGTTTATGGCATTTTAGACAACTCCTTAAAAGAAAGGGTTTAAGGAAGAGTCGTCACCTAACGATTTTTATTGTGCGTTAGGGCACCTAGATTTGATAACTCATGAACTAGTTTGCATTACCATAGATTGGGTAAGGGCTTGAAATTATCCCAAGGGAAGGTCTTAGGCACCTCTCAAGATCCACAACTGTGGGTCCCAGCCAAGAAGTTTCGTGAATTTGGATGGTAAACAAATAACAAGTAAGGTTCATTTAAGGGGATTTCAAACAAGCATGAAAATCTTTAAAAGTTTTGGAGAAAGAATTAGAATAAGCATTTGAAAAGAATTGTCCTAGGTTTAAAGTAATACGGATCACATCAATGCAATACCTGATATGTCACACCTCGAAGAGCGGTTACACGTGGTATTAGCGCACCGGTCATCATATCTGTATTCTACCTTTCCCACCCCATAAAGGTTATTTAAAATGCGTGTGTTGGTTACGAATGCTTATTGCGTGCCATTACTTTTCCCATCCTATGAGTTCTGGAAGGTATGTAGGACTACTAATCCTACAATGTGGGTACTAGGCTGAACCCCTAGGCTTAAAGGATAAAATACTAGGTGGCGTGCATAACAAGTAGGACCTCACATATAAAGGGACACATAGGGGGGCAAATAAAGGCTCATAAATCCCTCCACAGATAGACATACAATTGGCACGTCTCAAACACACTTAAAGTCTCAGAGATGGGGTTAAAAAAAGAGTTTTGAGTAAAACAGTGAGTTGCAAGAGTAGTCTGATTTGGAAGACTTAATGAAGGAGTAATTCAGAGAAATAGTTGATTTTTTAGAAATGCAGTTGTTTACGGGAACTGTTAAAATTCAGAAGTACAATGATTTAAGACTTTCAGGAAACATAGCCGAAAATTATTGAGGCCTGGTTTTGAAGTGAAAATAGTGATAAATGACCCAAAATACAGTAGCTTAACATATATGGTAGTTAAAGATAATTGCAGTAAAGGTGTAATAAGTGGTACCAAAATACAGTGACTTCAAATATCCAGGGTAAGGGTTCAAAATGGCACGATTTTGAGTGGAGTGAAGTATCTTTGAAAACCCAGCAGTTTAAAGCATAACAGTGCAAAACTTAGAAAGTCCTAAGGGAAGCAAATGTATAATTTCAAGACTGTTTTAAAATAGAGCCAGGGTTTTAGTAAAACAAAGTGAACCTCAATGAGGTAAAACGAGAATGAGAGCAACAGGGTTCAAAATGTTAAAGAGGTTGATTATCCCTATACATAATTGGTTTAATTTTATCGCATTCGGCCTAAAGTTACCTAGGCGTCGTATACATTGCCTAACTATCTCAAAAGGTGAACATGCATATTTTGGATTCGTATTTTAAAGAATATATTTGCAGAAAATGTTTCAAGTAGGCTAAACACTTTTTATTATATTAAGCATGCTAATTTAGGCATTTTAACGATTTGCAATTAAAACAAGTATAAGATCCTAAACAACATATATCTAATGCACATAGAAATTCCTAACACGTGGTTTCTAAGATGGAAATGCAGTAATGACCTCTCTGGCAGTTTATTATCCTTGTTATTAATTGATCAGGATTATGAAATGGGGATGATAACATCCTGAAAGTGAAAGAACTAAGACAAAATTTCTACTATGTGAGGTGCATGTCCTATACAAGTTATCTAATGCACACATAAAGTCTTATAGGCATGTTTTCTACCCATCACCTAAGCTAAGCATGCATAACCCCTCCCACATTCACTATCCAACCCCAATTATTCATTTAAAAATTATTACATGCCAATAATAATAAATTACATTAATGAAAGGAAAAATAAGAAGTTATTCTATAGGGATCCTTCAACTTGCCCTATCTCCCAGACTTACTCCTTTCGAGTTTACAGCCTTAATGGCCTGGATGAGGCAAAGCTCCCAAAGGGCCCAATGGATCCCTGGCCAATACCAGCACCCAGGAAAATTGCCAAGATTTAACAAGTGCAGTGTAGAGTTACCAGCCTTGTGTGTCAAAGTTCAATGAGTATTCAGGGGTACTAAAGGCAATGCTCAGACGAAAGGGGTAGCAGCTTTCAAAACTGGAGAGTTATTTTTGAAAAGATTAAATTAAAAGTTTCTAGAAACATTAATCAAAAATTCAGCAATACAGGGTTGCACACAAGGATAACAGGGCAAAAGGGCAAAATAGATCACATAATAACACCAAGAGATACAGAGACCTATGAAAACTCAATAAGCATGAGTACACAAAATCAAAGAGGTTCAGGGGACCAAGAAAAGGCTAAGTGTAGCATGGTAGTAGACAGTAGCAGGAGACAGTTATAACAAGTAAGATTAGGAGCAAACAATAGTCATAAGCATATAAGTCATAAGTAGGATAGGAAATAGCAGGTAAAAGGTTCAGGGAGTTAATTACATGTTGAAAAAGTATTGACTTCACTCATAGACATGTAAAGAGGTAAACATGGCAAGTATCAATAGGCAAACAAGGATTTAATTACATGTTGAACAGTAGAAACATAGGTAGAAGACAATTAAGACTATGACAAACTGAAATATAAATAAACACATTGGTTTGGAGCTTTGGAAAATTAATTAGAACATACCAGATGATAGAAGAGCACAACAGAATGTAAGAGCAAGTGATAACACAATAGTAGCCTTGGCTTACAGCCAGCTACTAAGAGACAAGATCAGGGAATAGCAATAGAACAGGGAAAGAAAGAGAGCAAGAGCACAAGAGAGAAAATAGTGTGCAATGTGTCAGTGTCCTCAATATGAATCTCAGTGTTGTTTAATTAAGAGTGAAGGCAGAGTATATATATTTGAAAAGCAAGTGATGAATAAGGTCAAAATCAAGTCAAGTAGTAATTGAAGGAACTCGAAATCAATTAGTCAGGAAATTAAGGCAAGTACTCCCTTAACTCAATGGATTCAATCCAAACAGTAAAGATTCAAACAAGGTAAAGAGGGCAAGTTTAGGATTAGTAAGGAAAGAATCAATTTAGTTCAGTAATTTTGGGACTCGGAATCAATTAGTCTGCTATCAAGAAAAATACCCCCTTAAGTCAAGGGATTCAAACTCAAACAGTAAACACATAGTTATATAGGGTAAGGTAAAAATCAGTCACGACTAAACAAGGAAAGACTCAGGGTTTACTAAGTAATAGGGTAGACAATTAAGACTAGATTCAGAAAGCCATAATAGTTCAGTGAATAGAGCAAGTTAATAAACAAGGTAAGTGAATCAATCAGTCTAAATAAATAGGCGGAGTTTTTAGGGCTTTGAAAGATATATTCTTAATCAAATCATTCAGTAGAGAAATTAGAGTCAATCAAGAGAGATTAATGCTCCAAATCCCAACACATATATAGAGAAGCTAATAATCACAGCAACGGACAATCTTCGAGATGAATTAACAATCATATATTGATAATACGAGTAGGTTAGGCCTTACAATCGTAGTTTAATCAAAGCGAGAGTCATGCTGATACACAGAATCAGACATAGAAAAGTTAGGGTTTCAACATAGGTGAGATAACAGTCGCAAAATCACCACTATTAGCAGAGAATAGGCTTAAGAGCGAAGAGAATCTTAGTTAAAACCAACATAGAAAAGGTTCTGAGAAACCCTTAATTTTAAAAGGAAGCAAACGTTTTAAAAACTGAAGATTTTCAGAGATTGAGTTGAGAACAGTGTAAAACATGAAGAAACAAGTTTAAATCATTAAAAATACCAGAGATTCAAAAGGTTTAGGCAAAAAATTAGGGTTTCATAAGAAACTGGAGAAATCGTAGAACCTTCCGTGAAACACAAAGATCGTGGTGGATATGGCATGGTCGTGTCCAAACCCCACCGGAGAGGTCGGAAACAACCTAAACAAGAGCCCCCAAGAGCGAGTTGGCATGGCCCAGGCCCTCAAGGGCCTCAAAGATGAAGTGAACAAGAGAGGAAGGACATCATGGAGACTGGTAGTCGAAAGAGGTGAGACTGGAAGTGGCCGGAGAAAGCCGACGGAGAAGACAAAGAAGCAGAAGGTTCTAAAGAGAAGGGGAGAAGAAGAGACAAAGAGAGAGAGAGTGAGGATTCTCGAAATGAGACGGGGAGGGGGGGTTAGGTGGGAGTTAATTTAGGAAAGGGGAGATCTGGGTCGTTGATCTTATTTTATCAGCGGCTCAGATTTAATTAGGGATTGGGCCAGGTATGGATTGAAGATTGGGCTGGGTTTATAGGTTAATTGGGTTGGGTAATTGGGTTAATTGGGTTGGGTATTTTAGGGGTTTAAATGTGGCTAGTATTTAAACAAAAATAGGCTAGATGTTGAATACCCAGCAAAATAGATAATTAATAATTAAAATAGCCAATAATTATATAAGAATGAAATTAAGTTTAAATAAATTAAAATAAGGGAATTAAACAATACTAAATATAAAAATGACTAGTTATCGAATTAAAATAACATAAAGTGTGGAATTGGGCTATAATTGCAAAGTTACTGTAATTAGTATTAAAGGATACCCAATTGCTAATTTGTGAAATAATTGAATCCTAATGGACAAAAATGATTAAAAATGATATACCGAGCTGTGACACATTTCAAAATTATTTATACCATAATTTATGAATAATTATTTAAATATGAAATATTGAATAAACATGCGAATAATTTAATAAAATAGGAAAAAATGCTTATTATTTTAAATAGTGATTTTGAAAGCTTATATGCAAGTTTGAAAATAATTTGAGGAAAAATTGGGTATCCACACACCCGGATGGATGGAATACTGCGAGTTGTGGGCCTCCTCAAGAATCAACTCCCATAGCCCATCAACATTAGGCATATATATCCGGCTTTGCATCCTTAACACACCATCATCACCAATAGTAACATCCCTAGAGTCACTTTGTCGGACCCTGTCTTGAATAAGGACTAAGTGGGAGTCATCATACTGACGCTCCCTAATACAGTCATAAAGAGAAGACCTGAGACCACGCAGGCCAATACCCGACTCGGCTCCGAAATATCCAATCTCACAAGCTGGCCCGCTAAGGCCTGAACATCCAATGCCAATGGTCGCTCTACTGCTGGAAGATATGCTAAACTCCCCAAACTCTCCGCCCGATGACTCAAAGCATCGGCCACCATATTGGCCTTCCCCGGATGGTACAAAATAGTGATATCATAGTCCTTAAGGAGCTCCAACCATCACCGCTGACACAAATTAAGATACTTCTGCTTAAACAAATGTTGCATACTCTGGTTATCAATATATATCTCACAATGAACCCCATACAAATAATGACGCCAAATCTTCAAGGCATGAATAATGGCTGCTAAGTAAAGATCATGGACACGATAGTTTTTCTCATGGATCTTAAATAGGCGCGAGGCACAGGCAATCACCCTTCCCTCCTGCATTAGAACACATCCAATGCATACCCTTGAGGCATCACAATACACGGTATAAGAACCTGAAGCTAATGGCAGAACTAACACTGGAGTTGTGGTCAAGGCAGTCCTGAGCTTCTGAAAGCTCTCCTCATGCTCATATGACCACGTTAATGGAGCACCATTTTGGGTCAATTTGGTCAAGGGCGATGCACTAGATGAAAACCTCTCCACAAAGAGATGATAATAACCCACCAAACCAAGAATGCTCCTAATATCCATGGCTGAGGACGGTCTAGGCCAACTCTGTACTGCCACTATCTTCTTCGAATCCACCTGAATACCCTCACTCGACACCACGTGACCCAAGAATGCCACTTAACCGAGCCAAAACTCACACTTAGAGAACTTTGCATAAAGCTTCTCCTCCCTGAATCTTTGTAATACAATCCTCAAATGTTTAGCATGCTCCTCCTGGCTACGACAGTACACCAGGATTTCATCAATGAATACAATAACGAATGAGTCCAAATAAGGCTGGAATACATTGTTCATCAAATGAATGAACGTTGCTGGGCATTGCTCGGCCCAAAACACATCACTAAGAACTTATAATGGCCATAAC
Source organism: Nicotiana undulata (assembly GCA_005239495.1). NCBI lineage: Eukaryota > Viridiplantae > Streptophyta > Magnoliopsida > Solanales > Solanaceae > Nicotiana > Nicotiana undulata. The sequence continues at coordinate 39,899 of ML268021.1, forward strand.
AGGTCCTGAAAGCTGTCTTAAGAATATCCGAATCACGAATCTTCAGTTAGTGATACCCGGAACTAAAATCAATCTTGGAGAACACACTAGCTCCCTGAAGCTGGTCAAATAAATCATCAATACGAGGCAAAGGATACTTTTTCTTGACTGTGACCTTGTTTAACTGTTTGTAATCAATGCAAATCCTCATGGAACCATCCTTCTTCTTCACAAATAGAACCGATGCACCCCAAGGTGACACACTAGGCCGAATAAACCCCTGATCAAGAAGTTCCTTAAGCTATTCTTTCAACTACTTCAACTCTGCCGGTGTTATAAGTATGGTGAAATAAAAATGGGATGAATGCCCGGCACAAAATCAACACCAAATTTAATATCCCTATCAGGTGGCATGACCGGGAGGTCTGTAGGAAACACATTCGAAAAGTCACGTACTACCGGAACAGAATCAATGGTACGAGTTTGTGGACTGACATCCCTCACATCCTTCTCAACCAAATGATGAGCCTTCAAATATAAAATCATGCTAATTGGTACATAATCTATAGAACTGCTCCACTAAATCCTCGAAAATCCCAACATCGCCAACGTCACGATCTTAGCGTGACAATCTAGAACAACAATGCATGAAGATAACCAATCCATACCCAATATCACATCAAAGTCAACCATATTGAGCAGTAAAAGGTCCACTCGGGTCTCCAGACCCCTAATAGTCACCACACAAGACCGATATACACGGTCCAAAACAATAGTATCACCCACATGAGTTGATACATGAACATATGAAACTAAAGACTCACGGGGCATATCTAGAAAATGAGCAAAATATTAAGAAACATATGACTACGTGGAACCAGGGTCAAAAAATACGGAGGCATCTTTGTGACAGACTAAACAATACATGTAATCATGGCATCTGAAGCAATAACATATAGTCTGGCTAGGAGTGCATAGAAATGGGCCTGACCATAACCTGATCGACCTCCCCCTCTAGAGCGACCCCTAGTTGACTGACCTCTACCCCTAGCTGGATGGGCGGGTTGAAGTAATTGGTGCCGAAGTCAAAGGCTAACTAGTCTGCCAAGATGCACCCCCATGACGATGAGTACACTGCCTCCACATATGCCCAAATTCCCCACACTCAAAACAACTCCCTGGTGCGGGGGATGGGGACTGAAGGGAACCCCTAGCACCGGGATAACTAGTAGAAGAACCTGGAATGGAGGAGTCCAGAACTGATTAAGCATGGGACAAACTCTGGTTTGGGAGGGCACTGAGTGATGAGTGGCCTTGATGAGAATTCTGAGAACCATGGCCCGATGATGCACCACGGTGAACATGGGCGAGCTGACTGAGCATGCCTGAATGGACGGCCTCTGTCGTGCTGGAACTGACCCCCATGAGGAGCACCACTGAATAAACCGTGCCCACGAGGCCTTTTGGACTCCCTCTGAACTCTCTCCTAACCGCAAAACATCTTAAGCTGTCGAGCAATGTCGACAACCTCATCAAAAGTAGCACCAGAGAGTCTCTCTCTGGTCATAAGAAATCAAAGTTGGAAAGTGAGGCCATCTATAAAGCTCCTGATCCTCTCTTTGTCAGTGGGAACCAAACAGATAGCATGACGGAAAACTCTGAGAATCGCAGCTCATTTGAGTCACAGACATATCACCCTGACAGAGCTGCTCAAACTGTCGACGCAGATCCTCTCTGCGAGACTAAGGTACAAACTTCTCCATAAAGATAACGGAGAATTGATGCCAAGTAAGGGGTGATGCGCCAACTGGCCTACGCCTCTCGTAAGCCTCCCACCAACTGAATGCAGCCCTAGAGAACTGGAAGGTAAGGAATGAGACCCCACTGGTCTCTAGAATACCTGCTGTACGGAGCATCCTCTAACACTTATCCAAGAAACCCTGTGCATCATCTCCCTCTACACCACTGAAATATGGAGGCTGGAATCTCTCAAACCTCTCCAATCTACGTTGCTCATCCACAAACAATACAGGAACTACATAGTCCTGAGCAGCTGCAACCGGTTGGGCTGGAGGTGCCCCCGGTGTCTGGAGTCCCTGAACAACCTACTTCGGTGTGCGGGCGGCGGGAGGCTTAGTGCCTCCCCCGGTCTGAGAAGTAGTTATGGCCGTAGAAACAGAGACCGCCTGAGCAAGGGCAGTACATACTGACAGGATCTTAGCTAGGGCCTCTTAAAGTCCAGGAATAAGAATAGGCACAGATGGTGCCTGAGCTAGTCCCGCTAGGACATATTCTAGCGGAACTTTGTCTTGGTCCTGAGCTATTGGAGGGTCTACATGTACTTCCCCGGCTACTGTGTGGGATGCACCTCTATCCCTACCATGGCCTTGACCGTGGCCTCGACCTCTCGCGGCCCTGGCTGGTGGTACTGGTGGTTGGTCCTCCTGACCGGTAGTGCGAGTCCTTTCCATCTGCTAGAGAATGAAATAATAGAAGTTTTTTAGTTACCATAATCAAAGGATTCGCACGACAAGAATTAAAGAATGTGAGATTTTTCCTAAGGGTTCTGCAGCCTCTCGAAGCTAAGTACGGTCATCTTCGTACCGATCTGCAACACTCTACTAAACCTGCTCATGACTCGTGAGACCTATGTAACATAGGCTCTGATACCAACTTGTCATGACCCAAAACTAACCCTGTTGTGATGGAGCCTATCATGGTACTAGACCAGCCGACTCATTACCAAAAACACATTGATATTTTCATTTCAAAAGATAAATTGAAGTTGTTCATAATAGAACTTTCATAAAGGAGTTCATCCAAAAATAAGAGTCTGGAAAAGAAAGCCCGACATCGGGGTGCTAATAGTCATGAGCAACTACTACAATCGTTTGATAATATCAAGACTAACACATTCTGGAAATAACCAATTACAACTAAGGGAAGATAAGAAGGAAGAAAGCAAGATTGCGATCGTCAGGCACCTACCTTGCTATCTCCGATAAACCGCGACTAGACTAATCAACAAACGTTACTGTGTCCAGAAACGCCCGGATATGCACACAAGGTGAAGGGAGTAACGTGTGTAAACCAACTCAGTAAGTAACAACAGTAAATAAAGACTAAGAAGTAGTTACGAGCAAAAATGCAGGTATAGTTCATATCACAAAAATCCAGTAAAGTGCAGCATGCTTTAAAACTCGAGTTTGAGTCAATCAGTTCGTTTAAATCAAGTTCCAGTAAAATCATTTCAAAATATTTTTTAACAGTTTTCAAACAAAGGCTCAATGCAAATGTGAGTACAAATGATGAAATCATATACAGCTCCTCGGGAAAACATCACTCGATCCTCCCAATCACTCCAACCTCACAATCACTCATGGCGCACAATCACTCATGCCTCACAATCACTTAGCATTGGGAACTCGGCACTTGGACTCACACTCAGTAGATACCTACACTCACTGGGGGTGTGTACAGACTTTCGAGGGGCTCCTTCAGCCCAAACTCTATATAAATGCCCATCATGGAAAAATCAATGAAACATGCTGCAGCGTGCAGCCCGATTCCATAAATGTCCTCACAAATCAGGCCCTCGGCCTCACTTAATCAAAGACTTCTCCAGTCTCTCAGGCTCTCAGAAATCAAGGTAATCAGCCCAAACAACATTGATATGATGCATCAAATAATATAACATAGACTGAGTTGTGATGTAAATATGCATAAACATGACTGAGTATATATTTTTAGATAAAAAGCAGTGAGAGGAAAAAAAGAAAACACCTCCAAGGGTCAAAACATTACTAGCATAAAGCCTAAACATGGAATCCAACCTGATTTACAGAAATTCTTTCAAAAACACATAAGAAGCATATAATTTCAACAGGATATTCAACTTTATAGTTGCTACAGGGCGGACCAAGTCACAATCCCCCAATAGTGCATGCCCACACGCCCATCACCTAGAATGTGCGTCACCTCCGAATAGTCATATGACACAAAAATCTAGGGTTTCATACCCTCAGGACTAGATTTACAATCGTTACTTACCTCAAGTTGAGAAAATTTGTACTCCACGATGCTCTTACCCCTCGATCGGCCTCGAAATTCTCTGGATCTATTCACAACCAGTACAATACCATCAATATACGCTAATGGAATGAATTTCACAAGAAAAAACTATCAAATTAGACAGAAATCCTGAAATCGGCTCAAACTTGTCCTCCGGGCCCACATCTCGAAATCCGACAAAAATTGCAAAACATGAAAGCACATTCATTCACAAGTCCATACATATGAAATTTGTCAAAATACGACATCATTTGGTCCCTCACATCCTCAAATCAAACTCTCTAAAATTCCAAACCCTAACCCCCTATTTTCACCCTTAATTTCACCAATTAGATGATAAAACAATGGGAAAACACAATAGTATTAGAGCTCAAGCAACTTACCTCAATGCAAACCCTTGAATACCCTTCAAAAAGCTCCAAGAACCAACTTGAAAATGGTTTAAATGAACCAAAATTCGTGAAGTGTTCTATTTATAGATTCTACCCAGGTCTTTCGCACCTGCAGTCTCGCTTTTGCGAAAAATGCACCGCACCTGCGGAAAATTACTTAAGTCATTCATTTCGCACATGTTCCCCAGGTTCCGCACATGCGTGCCCGCATCTGCGCATCTTTTCCGCTTCTGCGAAACTGGCCCAACTCCTCTCTTCCGCATCTACAACCCATCCTCGCACTTGTGGACTTGCATATGTGACCTTCCCTTCGCACATGCGGACCAAACCCTGTTCTTCCATGTCCACATCTGCGGCTACCCAAGTGCACCTGTGGCCTCTCACCTGTGGCTCCCCATCTGCATGTGCCGAAACACCAACATCCACAGACACTAGCCGATTTAGCCATCTCCCAAATCCAAAATCGATCTGATAACCACGAGAAACTCACCCGAGGCCCTAGGTACCTAAACCAATAATACCAATATGTCAAATTCCCCATACGAACTTAGTCTCACCTTCAAATCACTTAAAACAATATCAAGAGACCAAATTACCCTCAGATTCAAACCTAAGAACTTTTAAACTTCCAAATTCCGCAAACGACGCCGAAACCTACCAAACCACATCTGGATGACCTCAAATTTGACACACACATCACAAATGACACCACGAACCTTTCCCAACTTCCGAAAATCCATTCCAACCTCGATATCAAATTTTTCACTGCCGACCAAAATCGCAAAATTTCCAATTTTCACCAATTCAAGACTAATTCTACCACGAACCTCCAAATTACATTTCAGATGCGCTCCAAAGTCCAAAATCACCTAACGGAGCTAACCGAACTATAAAAATCCAAATTCGAGATCGTTTACACATAAGTCAATATCTGATTGACTTTTCCAACTTAAGCTTCTAAATAGGAGACTATGTGTCACATTTCACTCTGAAACTACTCCGGACCCGAACCGTCTAACCCGGTATAACACAATACAGGTGAATCACATAAAAATAAGCAGAAATAGGGGAAGGCTATAACTCTCGAAACGACTGGCCGGGTTGTTACACAACTTGATCGAAGGTAGAGATATCAAAGGATACTATTTTTATAGCAAGAAAGTGAAAATACTTGTATATACACTATACAAGGTTATGCCTCTATATAACACAAGATCATGTTTCCTTGCAATATTGTTTTACAGTATAATATACCTTATTGGTTAAATAACTTCATTAACATAAAATTTCTACGAAAAATTGATCTCAAATAAGAGAGTAGATACTAAGCTTATAATTTATAAAACTAAGATCAACTATTATAATTAATTACGAGTGTGTTAACACTGACATCCATCTGCCACTATTGTGAATACCATGCAAAATACCTTCAAGAACTAAACCCCCTAATCCTCACACACACACTACCTCTTATAAAGTCACTTTCACACTCATAAGTTTCCTTTAATTTCCCTTTTTGCCCCTCATTTTTTCAAATTTCCCTTCCCTTCCCTGAAAACAGATTTATCCAATTTTCATAAATACCCATTCCATTCCTAACATCTTTCAACAGGATAGCACTCTTAGGCCTTTTAAAACTGCATATGAAAATTCATTCTCAAACACTACGCTAATGTTAAAGACAAACAAAATATTCCCAAAAAGAGTAGTGCATTTTCTACACTCACATTGTTTGATTTGCAAGTAAAAGCATTTCATGTCGTAAGAATCAAACCCACCCACTAAAGGCAACTTTGTCTATTAGATCTTTCGGCATTGGTAATATTTGCCCATTTGAAATACAATAGTTTGTAAGCACATTTGTGATATACAAAGTTTGAGCATTTAGAAGTCCACAGTCATATGAATGCTTTGAATAGAAATTCTATATTCTACTTATTACCTCTTCTTCAAATCCATTCAAATGTTTATTTTTTCCAAACTTAAAGCAACTTGATTGAAGGTAGAGACATCAAAGGATTCTATTTTTACAGCAAGAAAGTGAAAATACTTGTATATACAACTACACAAGGTTTTGCCTCTATATAACACAAGATCATGTTTGCCTGCAATACTGTTTTACAGTACAATATACCTTATTGGTTAAATAACTTCATTAACATAAAATTTCTACGAACTAATGATCTCAAATAAGAGAGTTGATACTAATCCTATAATTTATAAAATTAAGATCAACTATTATAATTAATTAGTTTGATAGGTTTTGACATCGTTTGGGGAATTTAGAAGTTTAGAAGTTCTTAGGCTTGAATTCGAGTATAATTTGGTGTTTTGATGCTATTTTGAGCGATCCAAAGGTTCGACTAAGTTTGTATTGGGTTACATGACTTGTAGGTATGCTTGGTTGAGTTCCCGAGGGCCTCGGAGTGATTCTGGGTGGCTATCGGAATGTTTAGAGTTTCAAAAATGCAGTTGAAGCTGCTGCTACTGGTGTTTTCCGCACCTGCGAAGTGGGAGCCGCAGGTGCGAGCCCGAATGAGCGACTGAGGAGTCGAAGATGCGGCCAACGAGGACCTCGAAAGGAACCGCAGGTCTGAAGATATTACCGCACATGCAGGAGTCGCCTAAGAGGGCAGGCAGGGGCAGGTGTGAGACGGAGCCCGCAAGTGCGAGGTGGTTTCTACACCCGCGATAATGACGGATCTGGTCTTTGGTCGCGGAAATTGTCACAGAGCTTTAAGTAATTTCCTCAAAAGCGGAGCTTGGTTCGCAGATGCGGAATTTGTACCGCAGGTGCGATTTTGCTGGGCAAAAAGTATAAATAGAGGACTTCGGGAATTCTTCTCATTTTAACAATTTTGAACACGGTTATCACTGTGCTAAGTTTCTTGAGCCTAATTATCCTTACCTATGGTGTTTTTCCGATGATTTATCACCTAATTAGTGGGGTTTTAAAGTGAAAGTTGGGGGTTAGGGCTTGGGAATTTGGAGAGAAATTTTGGGGTTTTTGGAGGGGCAATTGAGGTCGGATTTTGGTAAAATTGGTATGACTAGACTTCTGAGAGAATGGGCTTTCGAGTTTTGTAATTTTTTTTCAGATTTTGAGACATGGGCCCGGGGGAGGGTTGAGCCAATTTCGGGGTTTTAATTATAAATTGGTAATTTTCTTGTGGAGTTGATTCAGTTAGCCCATATTGATCATATTGCATTTCTTGTGACTAGATTCGGGACATTTGGAGGTCGGTTCAAGGGGAACGGACATTCCGGAGTAGGATTTCTTCGTGGTTGAGGTAAGTAAGAGTTGTAAATATGGTGTTGAGGGTATAAAACTCGGATTTTGGTATAACATGACGGTTTGGAGGTGACACTCATGTTAGGTGACGCACGTGTTGGTGTACACTGTGAGGGATTGAGACTTGGTCCATCCCGTGAGATTGTGAAGTCAAAAAAAACTTTATTTGTGTTTATATGCATTCCTGTCTGCTAAGAATTTGACTACCTTTCATGTTAGAAATCATGCTTAGGCTATATAACAGCTTATGGTAGTTATACCCAGTCATAGTGATTCTTGTACATGTTTACCTCAGTCTCTGTTATTTCCTTGATGATACACTGTAATACTTTGATTTGTGCCGTTTACCCTTTCTTTATCGAGGGTTGTTGATAACAAGGGATTTTTACCTATTATTTACACTCTTTTGCTTAGGTTTGGGGGGGGGGGGGGAATGCACTAAGTTACTCCCGAAAACTGATGCAAGGTGCTTAAATTGCAGGTTTTGAGTCAAATTGAAGAGAATGGATAAGGATAACTCAAACAGGAGCCAAACTTGCACAGCCCAGGAACCCAGCAAAAGCGCTGACAACGCTATTATTTCGTTGAAGCGAAAGACATTCCGCTGAAGCGTAATTCTGATCGTGGTCGCGGATTAAAGTTTAGAGAGATGTGTTTTGGGCCTTTTGGATCCGCTGACAGCGCCAATATTCCGCTGCAGCGCTTTCCTATCCGTTAGAGCCCTCAATAATTCACTGGGAGTGGAATTCTAACAACAAAGAGTTGCCAACAGAGGTCCTTGACAAGAGCCCGGTCAACGATAGTATTTCGCTGTCGCGCTTTCCAATTCTGCTGAGGCGCACAAGACTCCGCTGGGTGCGGAATTGTGATTCAGAAAAGTTCCAGATCAAGAACAGTGGCCCGCACTTATTATTGCTTGGCCACGGAAGCTATTCCGCTAGGATGCTCAAAATTGTGCTGACAGCGGAACCTCCGTAGGGGCATTTTGTCTAGTATTTTTAGATGTGTATAAATACTTCTTTTTCTCATATTTAGGGCATCGGATATTGTAGGGAGCTCGTGAATAATATATTTTTACCTTTTTGAGTAACTTTAGCTTAGATATTGTCTTTAATATTAGATTTTATCTTTGTAATCATCATTTATGACTTTAATTTCATCTTCTAAGTTAATTTCTTCCATGAATATGAGTAGCTAGACCCATAAGCTAGGGTTGTGACCCAACCCTAGTGTGGGTATCTAATGGGTCATCTATTTTAGGGTCTACTTGTGATTGGGTCTGTGATATTTAGTCTATTTCATTCTTAATTTATTGAATTAATGGTTGCAAACACTGATTCATGCCTTTTTGACTAGGGTTGTTCTTGAGAAAGATGACCCAAGTCTAGGTAAAATAGGCTAACAAGGAATTGGAGTGAACTCAAGAGATTGATAGCCCAAATTAAAGGATAAAAACCAGAGATGGTAATACCTGACTTGAGCCAATTTCACTTGTTATGTTGAAACACCCAATTAGGCTTGAGGAAGCCAATTTGGGCAAAGTCACCCAATCTACCGAGAGGTATATGGTGAGCAATTTAGTGTTAGGTTATATCATGAGCCCATGACCCTGCAAGTTTATCCAAGATTTTAGATCATGTTAGATACTCAGCTAGCGGTAAGTTGCATCCCTAGTGCCCTTAAATACTTGATAAAATCCCACAAAAACATTGTAGCTAGTTTGATAATAGTAATCTTTAGTATTAAACATAGTATAAAACCAAATAAACCCATGCTTAGAAGAGCAATTAAAAACAAAAAACACTACTAAATCAGATAGCAACTCGACTCCAATTATATAACTCCTTATGGATTTCGATCCTGACCATATCAAGAAAAAAGCTACACCGACCTTGCCTTGCCATTTTATAGTGGTATAGGTGTGCCTTGATCACTTTTTGGCGACGTTGTCAGGGAGTTTATATGGTGTTGGCTATCTATTCGATTAGTGCTGTTGATTGTTTTTCTTTCCTTCTATTTTATTAATTTGTGTGTTTCAATCGCTACAGGTACTCATGGTTGACCCTCTGAACAATGATATACCGGGGGAGGAGGTAGAATATAACAGAGATGAGGAGGTGCATCTAGTACCTCAAGCTAATAGAAGAGGCCGCCAGGCCAATGCAAATATCCTAGACCCTCCCCCGCCTCATCCCAGAGTTGTTCCTCGTGTGCTCCCTAATGAAGGATATACGAGTGATATTGTCCCACCCCGAATCCGGGCGGGCAATTTACAAATCACTAATGTCATGTTGACACTATTGGAGCAGCGAGGATATTACACAGGTGCTCCCCACCAGAATGATTACAATCATCTTAAAGGATTCATGGATACCTGTTGGGGTAGCAAGCAAACCAAAGTGTCGGAGAAAGCTTTGAGGCTCAAATTATTTCCTTTCTCTTTTCGAGGGAAAGCCCTGGATTGGCTTGAATGACTCCCCAATCATTCCATCACTACGTGGGATGAGTTGGCGAATAAGTTCATTGCACAGCTTTTCTCTCTCTGACACATGGAATCTTTGAGAAATGAGATATTGGCATTCAAGCAAGAACAAATGAGCCGCTTCATTAGATTTGGGAGCGATACAGAACAATGGTCAAGGAGAGCCCCAACAATGACATGAACGATGCTATGATTCAACAAACATTCCATTGAGGCATCAACACGACCAAGCGAAGCTGTCTTATGCTGAAGCATGTGATATTCTGGATGAAATGGCTGACACTTCGTCAGCATGGAAAAGTCAGGAAAATGTGCCCCAAGGTGACCCAAGTGTGATCAACCTCCATAAAGAATTTAAAGATCATGGTCAAGCCATTGCTGAGCTAACAACAACTATGAACCAACTCGCCAAGGCACATCTTCGGCAAATCCAAGGACCAAAGCAAATACATGCAATGTAGGGGGTCAATTTATTGGTCAACAGGTGAAGACAACGCAATCAACAAATGCAAAGCAACAATGATCAAAGTGAGCAATGTGTGAGTGGATACAATAATGATGACTCATATGATGATCTGAATGAGGATGTGATGTATGCAAGCAGTTTCCAAGGACAAATGAACAATGCCCTAAACCAACAATGGAGATCTCAAGGGAACAACCAAAACTGGAACAATCAAGGTCAAGGAAACTGGAACAACAATAACAACTCTAACAACTGGGGGAACAACAATCAACAATGGGGAGGCAACAACAACAATTGGAATGGGAACAACAATAATAGAAATTGGGGTGGAAATGGTAATCGAGGGTCGGGCTTACAAAGGCCCCGATGTATCAACAACCCAACAATCCAACCCTGTATCAATCCCAAGGTCAGAGTTCATCAAGCAATGATATGGGCCGTATTGAGCAAATGTTTAAACAAATGATGGAACAGAATGCGGATTCGGATGCTCAAATTGCCTCCCACACTACCTCCATCTGAAATCTTGAGGTCCAAATGGGACAAATCTCACAAGCTTTGAACACTCGCCCAAAGGGGGCACTACCTAGTGACACGGCGGTGAACCCTAAGGGTGGGAACAACAATAACACTGAACATACCATGGCGGTGACCACAAGGAGTGGTCGAGGTGGTGAGGCTAGTTCTTCCAATCAAAAGAGGGTTGTTCGTGATGATGATGATATGCAAAAAGATGAGGTTCCTATTGAGGTTTAACAAGTGATTGAAGAGCCAATAAATTACCTTCGAATTGATACTTTTGCTTGCCATAATGCCGAAATTCTCAATCCAGACTCACCACACGAAACCCGAGCATAAAGATATACCGTCTAATGCTCATAAGACGCTGAATACTCTCTCAAATATCCCCAAAGCACCACATTAAATTCTTACCCTGAAGAGAATTCCTGCGAATCTAAAGTCTTCACATTCACCTCCCAGATACTGATATGAAGAATCTAGGATAATGTTTTACACCCTCCTACATAAATCTCAGTTTTAGCCAATTACACACCTCGAAGACTTCCAATCGTTACATATAACTTTGAATCCATTTGAACCATTCTCGAACGTCATTTACTCTACGCAATTTCAATTACACTAACCAATTAAACAGAACGACCTCGCCCCGCTTGCAATCCATATACTAGGAAAGTAATCCACATCCTTGAAGCAACAAGCACACTCATACATTGCACACTCTACACTTACCAGTACAACTCCATCATTCAATGAATTCCACCATCTGTAAGGTACATTACAACTTGTATCGAAGAAATTTCCATCACTCGAGTCATTCNATTGCACACTCTACACTTACCAGTACAACTCCATCATTCAATGAATTCCACCATCTGTAAGGTACATTACAACTTGTATCGAAGAAATTTCCATCACTCGATTCATTCACAGACTCCACCTCTGTAGGTCATAACTGATTCACCATTATACCTCGAACCGAAACCAATAAAACACATAATTGTGTAATCAACTATCATTAGCGGACTCCCCCACTTGGCTCAAAGCCAAAGATCAAGACAAACAATAACTCACGATGCCCACACATTATCACTGCCACCATATTGTGGTGGGGTTTAACTAAATCCTTCATACGCTCATATGACCCAGACCATCTAACCCTCTACTCGTATGCAAATCTCGCATTCACCATTTTAATGATCATGCCAACTCCCACAAGCGAGCTAAACTCAAATTACAACATACATCATTTACTGGTAGAAAAGAACTTGCTACAGATAAACATAAGGGTCACACACCTCAAGACAACCCGCAGGAGATACCCCTACCTGCTTAATCTCAAAATGTTATCTCCCTATACACTTCCGAAAATCATAGCCATCACGCAATTATTATACCTTCCTACATTAGAACACAACCACTGCCTGCCCCCAAGACATCCCATTTAGCGGTATAAGAACCTAAAGCTGATGGCAATACTAACACTGGGGTTGTGGTCAAGGATATCTTAAGCTTCTGGAAGCTCTACTCACACTCGTCTGACCACATAGATCCCTTCACTGGACACCACGTGTCCCAAGAATGTTACTGAACTGAGCTAACAATTCACACTTGGAGAACTTCGCACAAAGCTTCTTCTCCCTATATCCTTGTGATACCATCATCAAATGCCGAGTATGTTATCCCTGGCTATGAAAGTACGGCAGGATGCCATCAATAAATACAATAACAAAGGAGTCCCAACACGGCTAAAACACACCGTTAATCAAATACATGAACGTTGTTGGGGCACCGATCAGCCCAAGGACACAACTAGAACTCAGAACATAACAAGAAAATCCACTTCACTCCACAACTAAGCTACACGAGAGGTCCTTCGATACACTTCCAAATCATAGTCTAACTCGAGACAAAAGTCAAATACTCAATGGTTCTTGCCACATCTCCCGCCAATTCATTTTGGTCACAATCAAACAACCTGAATACATCTAACTATCCGATCACACTCACCACGTAGCCATCTAGTCACAAAGTTCCATCAATAAGGACACCACGGACATATAAGTCCCCCAACGCATGGGCTCACACGAATGAAATCTCAACACTCAAGCCACAGACAAAATCCGGCCGCAAGTCCTTCCGACTAGCCCACTATTAACATGTTAAAACAAATCATATCTCACCCAAGGAGGTCTCAAGCCACTGATGCACAACGGATACCAAGCGCTCGTGTGCGCATTCGAATACATGAAAGGAATTCAAAGAGTTACGCTTTTGGCTGAATAAATGGATTCGCATGATAAGAATTCAAGAATGTGGAATGTTTCCTAAGGGTTCTGCAGCCTCTCGAAGATAAATACAGACGTCTCCTTACCGATCCGCAAGACTCTACTGAACCTGCTCATGATCGTTGAGTACTATGTAACCTAGGGATCTGATACCAACTTGTCACGACCCCAAATCCTAACAGGCCGTGATGGCGTCTATCGTGGAACTAGGCTAGACAACCATCACTTCACTACGCATTTATTCAACTATAACAGTTCACAATTTAATAACAAACATGCAACCATAGCACAAATAATATAATTAAGTCTTAGCATCCCCATAATATTCTAAACAACCTTCCAAGATCTGGAGACAATAGTCATGAGCATCTAAGAGTGAATAAATCTAACTCTGCTAAAACTATAATATATGTCTTTGATTCAAATGCTAAAACTAAATAAGGAAGGGAAATGGAGAAGTTGTGGACGCTTGATAGCTACCTCTAAATCCCGTGAAATGATGTTATCGAACCTGCGTCAGCTACTGCTGCGAGCTAGTACCTGGATTTGTGCAAAGAGGCACAAGGAGTCTTTATGAGTACGCCAACTTAGTAGTAATGAAAAGAAATCACAGTCTGAGTAATATAAACACACAGTACAGATACACAATTCTACAAAAAAACACCAAGTCACCACGTAGTATTTATCAAATAATAATTTGAAATCAGTTTTCAGAAATTCCTTGAAAACATGTGAAATATCAGTATATCTCAGTAAAATTCTCAATAAAAACCAGTTCGAAAATGAAGTAAATTGTAGTTCGAAGACTTAGATAAAATCATAATAAATCTACCCCTCAGGCCAAAATCATTTCTTGTAATAGTTGCCCCTCAGGCACTCTCTCAATCACTCAGTAACAGTCGTCACTCGGTATCAATCATCACTCAGTATCAACCACCGGGAAATCATCACTCAATATCGGTATCGGCGCTCACTGGGGGTGTGTACAAACTCCGGAGGGGATCCTACAGCCCAAGCGCAATAATAACATAAGGCCTGAAAGCCTCCTCACCACTCTCCTGAGGCCTGGAAGCCTCCTCACCACACTCCTGAGGCCTGAAAGCCTCTTCACCACACTCATGAGGCCGGAAAGCCTCCTCACCACTCTCCTGAGGCCTGAAAGCCTCCTCACCACACTCTTGAGGCCTGAAAGCCTCCACTCAGTCAGACACTCTCAATTTGCCATTAGGCCATAAGCATACCGAGTTCTCTACCCAAAGCATTATTTCATTTTTTAATAAATAGTATCAAAAATACTCTGAGTGTCAAAACAATTTATCAGGAAAAGACTGAGTACAAAATCATAGCATAGCAGTGAGGAAAAATATAGTAACACAACCCTCAAAGGGAAAACAGATCGGCACTAGGCCCCAAACACGGCAGTCCAAATCATATAATAATAAAATAATACTAATTAAGCATAGGCTTAAAGATCGGTTTCGCAGCTCAATAGTCGCCTAAATGCGGAAGGTATTTCCAAAGTTCCAACCTTTTCATTTCAAAACCCATGAAAGGGTGTATAGTCTGGGGTTTCATACCCTCAGGACAGGATTTAAAGGCATTACTTACCTCAAAACTAGCCCGGAATTATTCCACAATGCGCTTGCCTCTCAAATCAACCTCTGAAGGCTCCAAATCTACCAAGTTTAGATTTTTATCATAAACATATGCTTAAGGAATAAATTCCAATTGAAAAATATCGAATTTGGCTCAAGAATCCGAATTCGGTCAAAACCTGACCCCTGGGCCCGCGTCCCAAAACTCAGAAATTCTTATACAAAAATGTTCTTCGTCCTCTCACGAATCCGTACATATAAAAAACACTAAAATCGGAGTTCGTTTAACCCCTCAAATCGACCCTTGAATGTCTTATAATCTCATACCACAAAATCCTATTTTTCTACTATTTTTCATGAATTAAAGGATGGGATTATGTTCTTTAACCACCTATAAACAAGTTTTAATAATCAAATTACTTACCTCTGTGATACCCACTGATTTTCTCCTTCAAAAATCGCCCAAAAAGCTTTCCTCCGCTCAACAATGGTGTAAAATAAGGTCTAGGTCCCGGAAGGGTTTTTAATTAACTGCCTAGGTATTTATTCTCTGCGATCGCAGCCTTGGCCCTGCGATCGCACTGACCAATTCCCCCAGACCTCCGCGATCGCAGCACTATGCACGCGATCGCACAGTGCATTTGCCAGCCAACCTCACGCGCCCAAAACACCCTATGCGATCGCACCCTGGCACAGGCGATCGCAGTCCATTACACGGGATCACACATCACAATTTTGCATGCCCCAAATTTAACTCTCTGCGATCGCACTACTTCACCCGCGATCGCAGTGAACAAAATCACTGTGCACAAACACCAGAAAATCAGCAATTGTTCTAAGTCCAAATGAGTCCGTTAATCACCCGAAATCAATCCCGAGCCCCTTGGGACCCCAACCAAACTTACCAACATATCCCATAACATCATTCAAACTTATTTGCACTCTCAAAACACCAAAACTAACATCAAAACACCAAATTTACATCAGATTCAAGCCTAAGAACTTTGATATTTCTAAAATCCACCAACGATGCCGAAACTATTCAAAACAACTCCGATTGACCTGAAATTTTGCAGAAAAGTCCAAAATAACATTACGAACCTGTTCCAACTGTCAAAATTTCATTCCGACCCTGATAGCCTATTTTCCACTGCCGACCGGAATCGCCAAAAGTTGACTTTCACCAATTCAAGCCTAATTCTACACCGGACATCACAAAATTATTCTAAACACAATCCTAAATCCCAAATCACCTAACAAAGCTATCTGAGCCATAAAATTCGCATTCCGAGGTTGTTTACCAATAAGTCAACTCTCAGTTGACTTTTCCCATTTTAAGGCTATTTTTAAGACTAAATGCTAAATTCTCACCACAAACATTCCGATTCCGATCCTACCAACTCTAACATATCAAGAACAGTATAACCAACCTATGACAAGTCAATTACAGTAATTTTTAATGCAAGTTCTACGTAACGACGGACCGGTCGTTACAATATGTATATTAGTCTTTCATAAGCATGAAAGAACATAACGAGTATTGACTGATTTTCGGTTGCTATGTTCCAAGAAATAGCATCAGAATATAGGATTCAGTGACATTTGAGCCTGATTTCCGTGAATCGCCACCTATTTAATTAGTAAGCATAAGTATCCAAGGTCTGGCTACACTATTTTTCTCTATAACCTCCCCTCCCGTGGCAAAAATAAGATTTCATTAATGGGATTCAAAATATAAATTAAAGTAGCAAACATACAAGAAGCCAAGGTAATTAAACATATACTATATAAACATCAAAAAATAATTTTTACCTCATATATATATTAAACATATACTATACAAACATCATAAAATAATTTTTACCTCATATATATATATATATATATATATATATATATATATATATATATATCGTATAGGGTAAAATATGCTATGCTACATGGCCATCCAAGAGAGGGAACATCTTAAGACGGGGGATAGCCAAAACCGAATGCAATGGTCTTGTCTATCAATGAAAAAATAACGCTCATAAGGAAGCAATAAATATTCTTCACCCGGTAGAATTTAATGGAGAATATTCCATAATATTATGTACGTTGCATGTTACAAGGAATTTGGCATCTATGCTCACCGTTACAGCTTCATCAATAGCTCTCATAATTGACATTAAAGAATTGCACGATCCTAGGACCTCCTTTACTTTACTAGACGTAGCTATAAATAGTGAGCTTTGTTATCATTGTAAGGACACGAATTTTCTAGATAACTAATACTTCACTGTAATCTACTCAAAACTCTAATCAATTTTACCTTCTATTGTTTCTCTCTCTAGAATGAAGTTTCCTCTCGGTGAAAGTTGAACATGGGCAGGAAATCAAAAGTTGGAGGGGGAGAGAAACAAGGGCACGACATTGTCACAAATGGTGGAAAGCAAATTGTACTGCAATCAGCAGATGCGAAGAAAACACGTACGAAGCACCAATGTACTTCAAGGAATCGTATCGTTGGAATTGTGGAAAGTAAGTATGGATCACACACCAACTCGTTGTAATTCAATGAGTAGATATGTGAATTGCATGGCGACGAGTAGCGGGAAAAACTCATGGGAAAATATGTAGAAGAAGAGGCGGTGAAGGAAGTACGGGTGGGGAAATAACAACAAACCATGAATTCATGGAGTAAAGTAGACCAATACCTACAGCTGAGGGATTCGATTTATGTAGTGAGGAAATGACCAATCAAAATGTCAAAATTACAATTGATTATATCATGGATGAAGTTGAGTACTAGATATTAGTAGTGATTTTCTACGTGCTAGGCTCTAATCCTCCATTGTCAGTAATGGATGGGTATATTCGGAGAATTTGGTGAAACAGGGGAATTGACAAAGTGGCACTCATTAACAAGGAGGTGTTCCTTGTGCGATTTCAGTCTGAAAAAATTAAAATCAAAACTGTTGAAGGAGTCCTGATGTTTGATAAAAAGGAAGTTGTTATTAAACCATGGAAACAGGACATTGACATGAAGAAGGAGACCATTGACAGAATTCCTATATGGATTAGGCTTGTGGGGTTGGATATCAAGTATTGGGGAAAGAGTACTCTCACGAAAATTACAGGCATGGTGGGAAATCCATTAAAGGCAGATAGAGCTACATCACAAAAAGAGCGACCTACATTTGCTAGAGTACTTGCTGAGGTGTCAATTAACCAGCAATATCCATCCAAAGTCATGTTTGAAAAGGAATACGGAAAGATTATAGAGCAAAAGGTTGTCTACGAGTGGAAGCCGGTGCTTTGTGCCACATGTAATAACTTTGGGCATGAGCAACTGGACTACCAGAAATACATGAGGAAGGAGGAGGCTAAGGAACAACAAGGCCAAAGTAAAATACATAATGATCAACCAAAAGCAGATAAGTATGGGTAGGAAAGACCTAAAAACACTAATGGAACTGTAAGGAATGAAGGAGGGAGGAAAAAGGAAGTCATGCAAGAGATACAACAAAAGAAGAATGGTCTTGAGGAAGGAAATAACCAAGCTACACATGCTAGAGGAATTGGGCAGAATAGTAAGACAACAATATCAAGAGAGGTGACTCTGAAGCTTGGGAATTCGTATGCAGCACTAGCACAAAGAAATGAGGAGATAACTAAGTCTGATGGGAATATAGCAATCTCATCTAGCCCTGAAGATAATCAAGTTGTAGTGGTACCAAACAATAGGAAGGGTGGGGGATACCCCCTCCTAATGGATAATATTAGATGTTGGAATTTAAAGGGCTTAAATAAGCTAGCAAAGCAGAAAGAAGTAAATCTATTTCTGCATAATGTAAAGGCTGGATTATTCGGGCTCCTTGAATAAAAGATTAAGAGGCCAAAGGATCAACGAGCTTCTGTTAATCTTTGTACTGGTTGGTCATTTAGCACAAATTTTCAAAAGCATCCAAGAGGTCGTATATGGTTATTATGGAAGCCTCAGATATATGAGGTGGACCTGATCATAGTTACCACACAACTAATTCATTATAAAGCAAAAAATAGAGGTAGTGGAGAGCAAATGTATATTACCATCGTCTATGGGTTCAATGATCAAGCCCTTAGGAGAGAATCATTGAGGATATAAAAAGGATATGTAATCTGATACATGGACAACGGGGTGTAATGAGGGATTTCAATTGTGTCCTATATAGAGAGGAGATGATTGAAAGTCCAGTTACTATGGCAGAAAAAAAAAGAAGTTTAGGTATTGTGTAGAAACTTGTGATCTACACTACCTAAAATCAACAGGGGCTTATTTTGCTTTGAAAAATAAACAAGAAAGGGATGACAAAGTCATGAGCAAGATAGACAAAGTATTAGTAAACAATGAATGGTTATCTCAACTCCTTGCTTCCACGGTTCATTACATGGAAGAAAGGTTGTATAATCATAGCCCTGCAATCATCAGTTGGAAAAAAGAGGCAACAAAATGAAGAAACAGTTCGAGTACTTTAATATGTGGAGTCTGGAACCCGACTTCATGAAAAAAGTGGAGAAATCCGGCAAATGGAGATCACAAGGACTAAGCAATACAAATTGGTAGGGAAACTGAATCAGTTGTAAAGAGTTTTAATGAATATTAACATGAGCAAGTTGTGAGGTGGAAAAGAAAGCAGACCAAGCAAAGGAGGAACTTCTATCATGCCAAGTTAGAATTCAGGCAAACCCATTAGACTATGAACTACATAACAATGAGAAAACATTAGCACAAGAGTGCAGTAATTGGGAAGAAGCTATATGTCAATTTTTTAGGCAAAAGAGTAAAATGCAATGAGTAAATACAAGATGACTAAAATACCAAGTTCTTCCATAGTTTTATGAAGTCCAGGAGGAACACAACTAGGATATTTTCAATAAGGGATGTAAACGGGGAAAACATTATAGAGATGGAGAGGATTGCAAAAGAATTCACAGATTTCTACACTAATCTATTGGGAACAAGCAGAGGGGATAGAGATCATGTTTGTAGCAGATTAGTGAAAAGAGGATCTGTGGTGACTGAGTAGAGTAGAAAGATACTGGAGGTTGCATACTGAGAAAAGGAGGTGAAACAGACATTATGGGAAATTGCTGGGGATAAAAGTCTTGGCCCGGATGGATATGAAAGTCCATTCTTCAAAGAAAGTTGGAGAGTAACAAGGAAGGACCTAACTGTAGGGGTGTTACCTGGCTAATCCTCAGTCGTCGCCCTTGCTTTGGAGTTTCTCAATACTGGTAAGTTACTACATGTGCTAAACAACACAATGATAACCCTTGTCTGTAATGACCCGGCCAGTCGTTTTGAGAATTTAAGTTCCGTTTTGCGGCATAAGGCCTTAAGCAGCTTCGTATTATGTATATCTACTTGTGTGCGTTGTTGAATTCAGTTACCGGATGATTCGGAGCCAAATCGGAAAAAGGATTCAAGTTTTGGAAGCTTAAGCGGTAAGAGTTGACCAAATTTTAACTTTTATGTAAACGGATTCGAAATGGATTTTAGATGATTTCAACAACTTTTTATGGTGATTCTAGACTTAGGCGTGCGTCCGAAATTGGATTTGGAGGTTCGTAGGGTGATTTGAAGCTTTTTGGCGAAAGTTGGAA
Organism: Nicotiana undulata; assembly: GCA_005239495.1. Lineage (NCBI taxonomy): Eukaryota > Viridiplantae > Streptophyta > Magnoliopsida > Solanales > Solanaceae > Nicotiana > Nicotiana undulata. The sequence continues at coordinate 60,608 of ML268021.1, forward strand.
AAGTTGAAGTTTGGAAGGTGGATAGGTTTGACCAATAATTGACTTTTGTGATACCAGGGTCAGAATGCAATTTTGAGAGATGGAACAGCTCAGTTATGTCAATTGGGACTTGTCTACAAAATTTGGCGCCATTCCGGATTGAATTGATAAGGTTCGACATGAGTTTTAGAAGTTGGACGATTTGAAAGTTCATAAGCTCGATTCATGGAGTGATTTGTAGTTTCGTGTTTGTTTGATCTGGTTTGAGGCCTCGAGCGGTTCGCGTTAGGTTATTGAACTTATTGGTATATTCGGACGGGGTCCCGAGGGGCTCAGGTGAGTTTTGGATTGGTTTGTGTTGTGTTTAGCTCGTTTTTGATATTTTGACGTCGTTTCTTCAAGTATAAATGGTACTACATCAATAAAATGAGTTCCAATTTCTGTTTTGATTATATCTGTATCGTCATTACGGAGCTATAGTAAAAAGATTCGTCGAATTCTGACATCGTATGAGGAAGTTATGCTCATTTTAGTGTCGAAGAAGAGACTTGGTGCTGGTGCTTCACAGATGCGAAGTTGTGGCTATTTTCGTCGCAAATGCGAAAATCCCCGAGTATAAAAAAATCATACCGCGTCATTTTAGTATTTTGAGCATATCTTGAGTTCTAGAGCTCCGATTGAGGTGATTTTCGCGGCGTTCTTTTCGTCTTTTCATGGGGTCAGTATCTAAGTATAATTTTGTTAATATGGTTACAGAAGTTATTCTTTTTGAATTAATCCATGTTTTGATTAGAGAAATGGGGGGTTTTATCCAAAACTTTTCTAAAGAGAATAATCGGGTTTGAACATCGATTTGGTATCGTAATTTGATAAAATTAGTATGTTTGGACTCGTAATTGAAGGGGTGTTCGGGTTTTATAAATTTTTTCGGGTTCCGAGGTGCGGGACCAGGGTCGACTTTTGGGTCTATTTTGAGATTTTGGTAAAGATTGAGACTTTATGATCCAGGATTTCGCACCATTCCTTATGAGTTTTATTTGTGTTTTGAAGTTAGTTTGATTATATTTGAGTCGTTCGGAAATCTTTTCACCCGAGGAGTTCATTTTAGATTACCGGGTTGTCTTCTTTGAGGTAAGTATCTTGCCTAACCTTGTGGGGGGGAACTACCCCGTAACATTTGAGTCTTCTATGTTGATTGTAGTCTATGTACCCGAGGTGAGGACTACGTGCTCGGACTTATTTGTGGGAAGTTAGCCTTTTAGGGTTCATAGGTCCTTATATTCACCGTGTATGAAGTTGTTCTTGATACGTTTGAGTTCCTATTTTCTAGTTTCACCTCTGCATGCTTTGATTAGAAATAATTGCTTTAGGATTCACTCGTACTGTCTACTTGACCCTGATTTGACTTAACTGAAGATTTTACATCTTCTGTCGTCATGCTATATTTTCATAACTGTTTTTATTTAATTGTAATTATTATTATCTCATCCTATAATTGTTTAGTTTTAATTGGAGTTATGATTATCTTTTGCTGGTTACCCTTACTTGAATTGTTGAATATTCCTCGTAATTGCTCAATCTCAAAAGGAGTTTAGATAACCTATATCGTAGTTGGTTTGCCTTTATTTGGAACAATTTGACTCGTGTTGTCTTCTTATTTTTTACTTGAATATTGTAAAATCGTTGCTACATTTTTGTTTTTCCTTGTTAAGTTGTTCTCCTTGCACCTAGCATTCTTTATTGTGGTTATTCCTTGTGAATGAGTTCTACCGTTCTTTGTGATTTTAGGTTCTTGAGTTAATTTACTCGTCGTACTTTGCATTACTAACATTGTTGTTTTTTTACATGTTGTGGTGATGTACGAGGTTCTGTCATGCTATAGTTGTTATCTCTGTTGGTTGCGCCCTGCACTGCATATTTAATTCAGGACTACAGGACGGTATCCCGGTAGATTTCCCTATTGTTATATCTATGTCCGGAGCTGCTAATCTTCTATGCTTAGGTGTCCTGGGGTGACTTATACTCGAAGGATATTTACTTGCAAAGTTTATACTTGAAAAGTATTTATCTTGAAGGAACTATGTTTGAAGGATATTTATTTGAAAGAGTTATATTTGAAAAGTATTTATCTTGAAAGAACTATGTTTGAAGGATATCTATTTCAAAAGCTTATATTTGAAAAGTATTGATCTTGGAAGAAATATATTTGAAGGATATTTATTTGAAAAGTTTATACTTGAAAAGTTTTTATCTTGAAAGCACTATGTTTGAAGGATATTTATTTGAAGGAAGTATATTTCAAAAAAAGAGAATATTTCTTATTGGAATGGATTATACTCTAAAGACCTCAATTTAAAAACTTACAGGTGAAAGTTTACACTTGAAGGATTTGACTCATTTATTGGGGTTTGTTGGCTGAGACTTGATGTAAAAACTATTGAATTTGCTGTGTTACTACTTGCCTTTATTGTATTGTGATTTTTCAGATTTGGGTTGTGTTTACGTTCATTATTCTGTGTCATTTTATGGTGTTCCGCTATTACTTGTTGTTTTTCCTTCCTTATTGCAGTTTTTATTTATTTAGTCAAATCGTATAGTACTTGTATAGATATCATGTTCTGACATCCCTATACTTATGCTTGTTCAGTTTATTAGACCAGTGGGTGTCTTGACTAGTCCTCGTCACTACTTCACCGAGGTTAGTCTTGATACCTACTGGGCACCGTTATGGTGTGCTCATATACACTTATGCACATTTTGTACAGATCCAGGTATTGATCATTAGTAGATGTGCAGATCCTTGATGAGGAGACTCAAGGTAAACATGTCGCTGCGTTCGCAGGCTTCGGATTAACCTTCTTACCTTGTATTCAAACCGTTTTTACTCATTTTCAAACAGATGTGTTTAGAAGTTGTAGCAACTCTGTAGAGCTTATGACTTGTAATATCGATTTTTAGAGAATTGTAAATTATGTAAATATTTCTATATCGAGACTGTTAGATTCCTTTATTATTGTTGTTATTCATTAAATGTTAGGATTACCTAGTCCATAAGACTAGGTGCCATCACGATACCCAACGGAGGGAAATTTGGGTCGGGACAAGTTGGTATCACAGCTCTAAGCGAGTTTACTAGAGTCTTGCGGATCGGTACGGAGACGTCTCTACTTATCTTCGAGAGGCTACGGAACTATTAGGACAATTTAACTTCCTTCATTCATATTGTGCGAGTTCATTGATCTTGAAGTTTGAAATTTATCACTCCATTCTCTCACAAATGGTGAGGACACGAGCTGCGGTTCCTGATGATGTTACCCCCGGAGCAGATGTTTCCAGGGTTAGAGGCAGAGGCCGACGAGGAGCACGAGTCACAGCTGGGGCACCTACCAGAGCAGCAATTGGGAAGCCGCCAGTAGTTCCAGTTGGGCGGCAGGTACCGGAGGCGCCTGTTGTTACCCCCGGACTTTAGGAGACTAGCACAATTCCTGTGCATTTTACTACATTGGCTTAGGCGGGTTTATTTCCGGTCGCACTAATTACTTCACAGACCGCGGGAGGAGCCTAGACTCCCACCGCCCACACTCCAGAGCAGCAAGTTCACGTTGGTCAGGTTCCAGGTGTCATGGTGACACAGCCTGTGGTTCCAGTTCAGCTCATGGTCAGAGCAGCAGCATCCGAGGAAGGGCAACTTAGATTTGCAAGGTTCAAGATATATAATTTTCCTATGTTCAGCGGTTTGTCTTCAGATGATGTCAAGGTTTCCTGGAGGAGTGTCGCCACATTATTCGTATTATGGGTATTTTGGAGGTGAGAGGGGTTGCTTTTGTTACGTTTCAGCTCAGGGGAGCGGCTTATCAGTGGTAGTGGGTGTATGAGTTAGGTAGTCCGACCGAGTCAGCTTTACTCACATGGGTTCAGTTTTCGTAAATGTTCCTGAGAGAGTTTGTACCTCAGTCCTTTCTAGATGCATGGTGCGCGGAGTTTGAAAAGCTCCGCCAGGGCACTATGTCAGTATTAGAGTATGCCGTCAGATTCAAGGATTTGTCAAGACATGCACCTGCATTGGTCGCTTCATTAGAGGGAGAGTCCGTAGATTCATTGAGGGGCTCAGGCATGATATTCGGTTCAACATGGATCGAGAGTTGGAGTCATATGTTTTGTTTCAGCAGGTGGTAGGGATCGCTCGCCGGTTAGAGGCCATGTGGGATCCGGAGCGAGAGGACATACGAGATCAGGAGAGAGAGTACATCGAGGCGAGGAGGCCTCGTAGACCAGAGAGATCTACTAGTCCTTATTTCGGAGGCAGGGTACGACATGGTAGAAGTTTTGTGGGTCAGCCAGTTCAGTTTGCACTTCTAACTTCGTGCAGTGTTTCTGTCACGACCCGAAATTCCCACCGTCGGGATCGTGATGGTGTCTAACGTTGAACCCGCTAGACAAGCCAACGTATTTAATCATATTTATTAAAAACCTTTATTATCAAATAAGAACAAGTGGAATACGACTTTTTCAATAAATAAAAGCTCGAATTGACATCAGAATAAAGAAAATACATAATTAAATCCACAACCTTAACAAAATACTCAATTTAGCCAACCCGGATCTTTGGAGTCACAACTCACGGACGGTCTAAGAGTAGTACACAAAATAGTCTAAAAGAAATAATACATATGTTTCTGAAGTACTAAAATTAGAAATAAAAATGGAGTAGGGAAGGGGACGCCAAGTCCTGTGGACGCCTGCAGGTCTACCTCAGTGTCTCCGGTGAACTGAAGGAAGCCTCCTCGATCAGTATCCACAAGGTCCTGTACCGGGATCTTCACAACATAAAGATGTGTAGGTGTAGTATCAGTACAATCGACCCCATGTACTGAGTAAGTGTCGAGCCTAACCTCGGCGAAGTAGTGACGAGGCTAGGACACGACAAGTAATATCACTTGTGCAGTTTAATAACATATAAAAGGAAATAACAACAAGAATTAAATAGTTAAGTACAAAAACGGGGAAAACATGCTGGGGAAAAAGGGTAGCAATTATTAAAATAATGGAACAAGGAGACAGTTCGGACATCCAAGTAATAACAGGAATTAACAACACTGAACAAACAAGTAAATAGAAACAGCACGGCATGTCCCCTCGTGCTAAAGTATCATAAAAACGGCATGGAATGTCCCCTCGTGCTAAAATATCATAATCACGGCACGGAATGTCCTCTCGTGCTAAAATAATCATAAACATGGCACAGAATGTCCCCTCGTGCTAAAATAATCATAAACACGGCACGGAATGTCCCCTCATGCATAAACAACATAAACATGGCACGGAATGTCCACTTATGCATAAACAACATAAACATGGCACGGAATGTCCCCTCATGTATAAACAACATAAACATGGCACGAAATGTCCCCTCGTGCATAGACAACATAAACAACAGTTTGGCAAGAAAGTCCACAGTAAGAATGCCATAAATGCAAAGGAACAATCAAAATGAATATTACTGTCCCGGCAAGGGACACAACTATAACCAATCCTACACAAGTGTATAGTTTAACAAAATATTCCTCAACCGAACAAATTCTCAATAGTATTCACAACTAAGAATTTCCATCAGATGAATAACTACCAAATTGATATTAAATCCAAAACACAATAAACCTCAATGAAAATCACATAATTACTCATATTCGACTCACGGGCATGCTTGACCACAACATATAGGTACCCGTCACCTCACATATACATTAGATATGGAATAAACATGTAGAAAATAAGACTAAACACCTATTCCCTCAAGCTAAGGTTAGGCCAAACACTTACCTCGGCTTACACGGACAAGATCATGCCTCAATCACCGCTTTTCCTTTTGAACCCAACTCCAAACCAATCGTATCTAGACATAATTGACTCAATAACATCAATAAATGCTAAACAATTCAATTCCAATGCTTAATTATAGACTTGCTAACATTCTTCCCAAAAATCCAAAATTCGACCCCAGGACTGCTTGGTCGAAACACGAGGTTCGGACCAAAACCCGATCACCCATTCCCCCACGATCCCGAATATGTAATTTGTTTTTAAATCTGACACCAAAATGAGGTCTAATTCCCAATTAATCAAAAAGCCTTAACTCTACCTAAATCCCCAATTTTCCACCATTAAAACCCTAGGATTCTTGAAGATAGTTGATGAAAAACATTAGAAAGTTGAAGGAAATTAGTTAATAACACTTACCTACGATTTGGGAAGAAAATCTCTTGAGAAAATCGCCCTTGGTCTTCTATTTTTGTGAAAACGTTGAAGAAAAAACGTCTGAAGTTCATTTTTAAAAACTTCACTGCTCGACTCTCGCACCTGCGGTGCTTGGGTCGCACCTGCGATCTTGCAGGTGTGGGAAAGTGATCGCACCTGCGGAAGAAGGACAGGCCCATAGGGGGCCTCACCTGCGGAATGATATTCGCTCCTACGGAACCGCTTCTGCGGAGAAGGGTCTGCATCTGCAAGAGGGACCGTACCTGCGGACACAGAAGCGTGCCTGCGGTCTCGCACCTGCGGCTCTAGGCTCCTAGGTGCGGGCACACCAGAACTGGTTCACCAGCAATGATTTTCCAAGTTAAAACACCCTGAAACTCACTCGAGCCCTCTGGGCTCCAAAATAAATATGCACACAACCTCAAAAATATCCTACAGACTTATTCGTGCGATCAAATCACCAAAATAATATCATAAACAACGATTTAAACCCCAAAATCAATGAAATTTCTCAAAACTTCTAAAACGTCCTAACTTTGCATTTATGGTCCGAATCACGTCAAATGGAACTCGTTTCTTACCAAACTTTACATATATGACATAAATAATATATTGAACCTGTACCGGGTCTGGAACCAAGATACAGGCCTGATACCATAGATTTCACATATAATTACTCTTTCAAAAATCACTTATATTTTCAGAATACAATTTCTTTTAAAAAATCATTTATCGGACTTAGGACCTAGGAATTCGATTCCATGCATATGCCCAATTCCCATATTTTCCTACGGAATCTCCGAGACTGTCAAATCACGGGTCCGGGTCCGTTTACCAAAAATGTTGACCAAAGTCAACTTAGTTCAATTTTCAAATTCAAACTTATCATTTCTATCAGTTTTTCACATAAAGGCTTCCCGGCAACATGCCCGAGCTACGCACACAAATTGAGGTGAAATATAAGGAGGCTTTCATGACCTCAAAACACAGATTTAGCTAGAATTACACGGGATGACCTTTTGGGTCATCACAGTTTCAGGTGCTCATGGATCTTGGAGTACTCGTACTGCACATTTTCCCCAGCCACGTGAGCAGAGAGGTTTCTTTGAGTATGGATATACCAGCCACATGGTGAGAGATTGTCCTAGACTCCAGACATGTGTGTCACATCTAAGTATTCAGGTGAGTACAGGGTGCCCAAGAGGGGGAGGCCTGGCCCGTTGATGTGTTTCATATGTAGGTTGTAGGTAGTTACGCCAAATGATGTCATATAGGTATGCTTTTGATTTGTTACATAGGGGAACCATTCGTATTTTATTTCAGTTCTACTTATCAGGACGAGTTCCCTTATTTGTTGTTTCACTAATGGGTGAGTTTCATGATTTGCACTCTGTTTACATGTTTTCATATGTTGGTAGGTTCTATGAGTGGTAGCCGTTTCTATTGTTGTTATTATCCATCATTGAGTGTGGTGAGATTAGTGAGTCCTTGTTGTTCATTATGGTAGGTTTTGGTGTGATTTCTTGAGTATTCTTGGTTACAATTGGTGATTTGGTACCCTACGGAGTGAGCGTTCAACGAGTGTTGTGATTTATTGCAAAGCTCAGTTAGTGTATGATTTCAATTAGTATGATATATATTAGATATGTGATTTAGAGATGAGGGTGAGACCCTCGTGATCTCTTGTGATTCGATATGTTTTAATCAGACTGAGTACCGCGCTGAAAGTTATCAGGAGGGTATCCTTGTGATTTGTTCATATGCTTTAATTATTTCCTTGTTATATTGTTTTTGTAGGTTAGTATTGATAGAGAGTTGTTCCTGTCGGGCTTGTTTGGTAGTTCCCTTATGTGTTTCTCTTGTCATATTCAGTCATTTTAGTTCTGTGCTTCTTGAGTTTAGCTTGCGGGGTGTGTGCCCGGTGGTGTTAGTTGTGGTTTGGTGATTCGGGCGTCTAATTATGAGGTCTTCGTGGTTCTTGTATCATCATTAGTGTTGTGGAGGTTTGAAACAGAGTTCTATCATATATGAGGCAAATTGCTAGTGCTGGTTAATTTCAGGCAGTTATTGTGATTAGAAGTGTTATTATAAGCTTATGTGTGGTGTGTTATATTGTGTGGTCGTACCTTATGGGTGTAGGCATGAGTTGTTGTAGCTGGTTAAGACTGATACCGGATATGGATTTAGAATCGGGTCTTTTGGAAATGAATAGAAGATGAGAATTTGAGGTATGAGGCTTATCGGCGGAGGTAGAAAGGCTAAATTGCAGTTGAGATGGTGACGTCAGGCTTATGTAGATTGGGGTGAAATGGGGTAACCCAGTGGTATATGTTGGAAGTGTGCATTCAGTGATTTGAAGACTTCGAGGTGATCCTTGGCACGTTCGAGGACGAACGTTTGTTTTAAAGGGGGGAGGATATAACGACCCGGCCAGTCATTTTGAGAATTTAAGTTTCGTTCGGTGGCACAAGGCCTTGAGAAGCTTCATATTATGTATATCGACCTGCGTGCATGGTTGAATTCAGTTTCCGGATGATTGGAGCCAAATCGGAAGAAGGATTCAAGATTTGGAAGTTAAGCGGTAAGAGTTGACAGGAATTTGACTTTTAAGTAAACAGCTTCGGAATGGGTTTTAGCTAATTTCAAAAGCTTTGTATGGTGATTCTGGACTTAGGCGTGCGTCCGGAATTGGATTTGGAGGTCCGTAGGGTGATTTAAAGATTTTCGGCGAAAGTTGGAAAAGTTGAAGTTTGGAAGGTGGAGAGGTTTGACAATAGTTAACTTTGGTGATACCGAGGTCGGAATATGATTTTGAGAGATGGAACAGCTTCGATATGTCAATTGGGACTTGTCTACAAAATATGGCGCCATTCCGGGTTGTATGATAAGGTTCGACACGAGTTTTAGAAGTTGGAAGATTTTAAAATTCATAAGATCGATTCATAGTACGATTTTTAGTTTCGTCGATTTTTGACATGGTTGAGGCCTCGAGCGGATCCGTTTTAGGTTATTGAAATCATTGGTATGTTCGGACGGGATCCCGAGGGGCTCGAGTGAGTTTCAGATAGGTTTGGGTTGTGTTGCGCTCGTTTTTTATGTTTCGGCATCGTTTCTTCAAGCATAAATGGTATCACATTAAGCAAATGAGTTCCAATTTCTATTATTAATGAATCATTATATCCGTATCGTAATTACGGAGCTATAGCAAATAGAATCGGCAAATTTGGACAGCGTATGATGAAGTTATGCTCATTTTAGTGTCGGAGAAGAGAGCTGGTGTTGGTGCTTCGCAGATGCGAAGTTGGGTCCGAATCTGCAAAGCCGCGGGTGCGAAATATGGTCCACAAAAGCGAAAACGGCAGCTGGAAATGCGCAGGTGCGGCTATTTTTTTCGCAAATGCGAAACTCCCCGAGTATAAAAAAATCAGACCGCATCATTTTAGTAGTTTGAGCATATCTTGAGTTTTAGAGCTCCGATTGAGGTGCTTTTTGAGGCGTTCTTCTCGTCTTTTCATGGGGGTAAGTATCTAAGTATAAGTTTTGTATTTTAATATGGTTACAGAAGTTTTTATTTTTGAATTAATCCATGTTTTGATTAGAGAATCGGGGGGTTTATCCAAAACTTTACTAAAGAGAATAAATTGGGTTTGAACATCGATTAGGTATCATAATTTGATGAAATTAGTATGGTTGTACTCGTAATTAAATGGGTGTTCGGGTTTTATAAAATTTGTCGGGTTCCGAGGTGCGAGACCGGGGTCGACTTTTGGGTTGATTTCGAGATTTGGTAAAGATTGAGACTTAATGATCCGGGATTTCGCACCAGTCCTTATGAGTTTTATTTGTGTTTGAAGTTATTTTGATTATATTTGGGCCGTCCGGAAATCTTTTCACCAAGAAGTTCATTTTAGACTACCGGATTGTCTTCTTTGAGGTAAGTATCTTGCCTAACCTTGTGTGGGGGAACTACCCCTTAGGATTTGAGTCTTCTATGTTGATTGTAGTCCGTGAATGCGAGGTGACGACTGCGTGCTCGGACTTTTGTGGGAAGTTGGCCTTTTAGGGTTCATAGGTCCTTATATACACCGTGTATGAAGTTGTTCTTGATACGTTTGAGTTTCTATTTGCTAGTTTCACCTCTACATGCTTTGATTAGAGATAATTGCTTTAGGATTCACCCTTACTGTCTACTTGACCCTTATTTGACTTAACTAAAGATTTTACCTCTTCTATCGTCATGCTATAATTTCATAACTGCTTATCTTTAATTAAAATTATTATTATCTCATCTTTTAATTATTTAGTCTTAGTTGAAGTTATGATTATCTTTTGCTGCTTACCCTTACTTGAATTGTTGAATATTCCTCGCTATTGCTCAACCTTAAAAGGAGTTTAGATAACATATATCTTAGTTGGATTTCCTTTATTTGGAACTATTTGACTTGTGTTGGGTTCTTATTGTTGACTTGAATATTGTGGAATTGTTGCTACATTTTTGTTTTCCCTTGTTAAGTTGTTCTCCTTTCGCCCAACATTTTTTACTGTGGTTATTCCTTGTGAATGAGTTCTAACGTTCTTTGTGATTTAAGGTTCTTGAGTTAAGTTACTCGTCGTACTTTGCATTACTGTCATTGTTGCTTTTGTACTTGTTGTGGTAATGTATGAGGTTCTGTCGTGCTATAGTTGTTATCTCTGTTGGTTGCGCCCTGCACTGCATATTTATTTGGGGCTACGGAACGGTATTTCGGGAGATCCCCCACCACTGTATATTTAAATTGGGACTACGTAATGATATTCCGGGAGATTCCCTTGCACTGCATATTTATTTTGGGACTACATACGTATTCCATAAGAACCCCCTGCCTTGCATATTTTCTTTGGGACTACTGACGTATTCCGGGAGATTCCCCCATCACTGCATATTTATTTTGGGACTATGGATGTATTCCGGGAGATCCCCCTATACTGCATAATCAATTCGGGAATAGGGGCGGTATGCCGGTAGATTTTCCTGTTGTTATATATGTGTTCGGAGCTGCTAATGTTATATGCTTAGGTGTCCTAGAGTGACTTATACTCAGAAGGATACTTACTTGAAAAGTTTACATTTGAAAAGTATTTATCTTGAATGAACTATGTTTGAAAAATATTTATTTGAAAGAGTTATATTTGAAAAGTATTTATCTTGAAAGAACTATGTTTGAAGGATATCTAATTGAAAAGCTTATATTTGAAAAGTATTGATCTTGGAAGAACTATATTTGAAGGATATTTATTTGAAAAGTTTATACTTGAAAGGTTTTTATCTTGAAAGAACTATGTTTGAAGGATATTTATTTGAAGGAAGTATATTTAAAAAAAAATAGAATTTTTCTTATTGGAAAGAATTATACTCTAAAGACCTCAATTTAAAAACTTACGGGTGAAAGTTTACACTTGAAGGATTTAACTAATTTGGGGTTTGTTGGCTGAGACTTGATGATAAAACTAATGCAGTTACTGAGTTACTACTTGCCTTTACTGTATTGTGATTGTTCAGATTTGGGTTGTGTTTCCATTCATTTTTCTGTGTCTTATTATGGTGTTCCGCTATTACTTGTTATTTTTCCTTCCTTATTGCATTTGCTATTTCTTTAGTCATATCGCATAGTCCTTAGATAGATGTCATGTTCTGACATTCCTATACTTATGCTTGTTCAGTTTATTAAACAAATGGGTGTCTTGACTAGTTCTTGTCACTACTTCACCGAGGTTAGTTTTGATGCTTACTGGGCACCGTTGTGGTGCTCATATTACACTTTTGCATATTTTGTGCAGATCCAGTTATTGATCGTTAGTAGATGTGCAGATCCTTGTTGAGGAGACTCAAGGTAAACTGTCGATGCGTTTGCAGGCTTCAGAGTCACCTTCTTACCTTGTATTCAAACCGTTTTTACTCATTTTCAAACAGATGTATTTAGAAGTTGTAGCAACTCTGTAGAGCTTATGACTTGTACTATCGCTTTTTGGAAAATTGTAAATTCTGTAAAGATTTCTATATCGAGACTGTTAGATTTCCTTTATTATTGTTGGTATTCAGTAAATGTTAGGCTTAGCTAGTCCCTAAGATTATGTGCCATCACAATACCCAACGGAGGAAAATTTGGGTCGTAAAATTGTCCCAAAAGGTACACACGCTGACTCTATACGTGATTATAGACTTATAGCTTGTTGCAATACTACCAATAAGATTATATCAAATATGTTGTGCCTGAGGTTAAGAAAAGTGTTGCCTCAAATAATCTCAGCAAATTAAAGTGCGTTTGTAGCAGGAAGATCTATTGCTCAAAACATTCTAATTTGTCAGAATTTGGTACAACTCTATAACAGGAAGAATACTACCAAAAGTTGCCTTACAAAAATTGATCTCAAGTAAACTTATGGCTCGGTGGAATGGGGATTTGTAGAAGAAATGTTGTATGCACTGACTTTCTTTGCAAATTCATTAGTTGGATAAAATATGTATTACAACAACACAATATACAATTGTTATCGATGGTGACATATATGGAAGCATTACAGGGAAAAGAGGGCTAAGACAAGGGGACTCAATATCATTATTGTTATTTGTAATACACATGGAGTACTTTACAAGAATAACGAGACTGGTGGATGTACAAGAAGGGTTTGCTTACTATACAAAGTGTAAAGGGCTGCAATTGAATCACCTCTGCTTTGCAGATGATGTATTGATGTTCTGCAAAGGAGATTTTCAAGCTATAGTATTGATGCTAAGAGGATTGCAAAGTTTTTCTAATGCATTTGGACACACCACAAATACTGCAAAATCAAATATTTTCAGTGCCAACATGGATGAGCAATGCTTGAATGATTTGTGTGAGCTAACAGGGCACAAGAGCGGGCATTACCATTAAGATATCTTGTGGTGCCCATATCATCAAAGAAAATATCAGCAATGGATTGTGAAATATTGGTCGATAAACTGACGATGAAGGTGAAATGCTGGGGGTCAAGGAATCTATCATATGCAGGATGAGTGTTGCTGGTAAATGCTATATTAGTGCACATACACTCTTATTGGTCGACCATTTTTGTGTTACCAAAAAAAAGTAATCAAAAGCATCATAGGAGTGGGTAGGAATTTTTTATTTTCTATTCTTGTTCTTGTTACTATTGTGCACTGAGTTTTCACTATCAGAGTATTTATTTCTTTTATTTTGTCTTCCTATCAAGGCTAAATATTATATATTTCTTTAATATTTTATTATTTCAAGATCAAATTATTCATTTGTATAGAAACCATGTATATTCAAATGTCCGTTTTATAAGTAAACATATATAATATAATTTTTCGGCGTATGAATCCAGTTAGAGTAATCCAAATCCAGTTACCACCTTGCGACCCGTAAGTCCTCTGCTCTATTCTTCCTTATGAATCCAGTTAGAGTAATCCAAATTAAATTAAATTGTTCTATTTTATTCTCCTTTTTGGCGTATGATTATGGCAAATGCCATCTACTTCAACTAATTCCTAGCTACTTTATAGTTTTCAACAATAATCTGGCTTTTGTTCAGGTAATGAAGGACATTGCAATTAGAGTGAGCAGTCCAGAAGGAAAACTAAGTCAAGTCATTTAAAACTGGTTAGGTTATAAAAAGTCAAATCTAAGGGAGTTGAGTATAATATCTCAAACCGCACATTAAAACTAAGTGTTACGAAATTAAAATTGAAGGGTGGTCAAATGATTTTGTGGCCCATTATAAATTTATTTTTAGTTTTGTGACATATTTTTTTTTTTTTTTTACGTGGGGGAGATGTGCTTTCACAGATAAGAGATCTATATGTAAGAGATTTTAAAAAGGCATTTTCTTAATTTTAACATTATAAAAAGTCATGAAAGCCTAAAACCCCCATAATTCGCTTAGGTGTCATCTGCTTATCCAGATTTGAGAAATAATCTGAGTGTAAAATTTGATACTATATTATAGTGCGTTTGGTTGACGAGTCAACATTTCATTTTCGACTAAGCAATAGTACATTTTACATGGCATTTATGATATTGTATTACCAAATTCAATATTGGATAGCATATACATACGGGGATTAACTCTATATATGCCATTTTAATTTGATGAATCAATGAACATTCACAAAAAAACACATAAGCATTCAATAATTATTGTGATTATTAATTCATATATTACGATTCTTACATTATAATTATCTGCATGCATAATCCCTCCGGTCCACAATACGTGATTATTTGATTTTTTTTTTTTTTGTGGTCCAAAATAAAGGATTTTTTCAATATGAATTAAATATTTTTCTTACATTGAGTAAATAGTGTTGGAGTATGTGTTAGGAGTGTTTATGTGAAGAGATAGTAAAAGTTAATATTGTCAATGTTATTCCTAATTAATGTTAAAAGGTACATTTCTTAATCTGTGTGAAAACAGTCAAAAAATCATGTATTATGGACGGGGAGGAGCAGTGAACCAATCCACCTTTAATGTGAATTGTGTTTACCCTTAAAATCGGATAACAATTAAACTTATAAGTGGTTTTAAGGACACATGATTTCACCTAATATCAATTAACAAATATGATGATTAATAATAAAAATTAACAGGAAAACAAAGCAAACCAGTATTGAAATGCAATTCGACCTTCGAGCTAGACCGTCCTCGAATCGACTGAGAATAAAGCTAAGTAATATAGTATGAACCGATGAGCAAGAGAATAAACGAATAGAGTATAATATTACTCTGATAATGCAAAAGTTAGATGCTTTATAAATGATTAGAACCTCCTTTATATGGTAGAAGAATTATACTTATGATACAATTCTAATTACAGAAGAAATTACCATGATTAGCTATATAACCGTTCTTGATTTGATCTGTTTTGAGATTTACGCCATGATCATCGACTAATCACGGATATCTCGCATTTCTATTGTTATGCTACCTTTGGTCTTGCTCGATGTCTATCCCGTTTCGTCTTAATCACTACTGGTCTCGATCGCGACAGGTACCTCGAATCTCGAAGTCGGTACCTTATCCTCATGCCTCGGTCTGATCTATTACTTCAATCCATCCCCCTGGTCTCGGTTAATCAAAAAAATTGGGTGGGCCCTGCTTTTACTGTATACAGATAGCTCCCTCATTTTTTGGAGTGTAATGACAAGAAACGAATTGAGTTTTTTATCTCTACCCCGATTTTTCATGACGTCATCGTCGTGACGTAAGCGACAGAGGTGACCAAAGCGTCCCGTCAGTGCAGTTCCCTAGGTTATTAACGTGTGTCAGTTGATGGTCGTCCACCAGCAATTTTGAACCGTCGCCGTGAAACCCATAAATAGGCCTCTTTCCCACTCTTTCAAACTATACTTTCAATTTCTTCTACTCTATTCCCCAAAGCTCTTTGCATTCTTCAAGTTCTTCATCTGCAAATCTTCAAGTTTCACTGTAACCTCTTCTTAACACACCAAATCTCATCATTTCATATTTCTTTAATCTGAAAACTAAATGGCGAAAACGTCAATGACTGTTCCACAAAAGGAAACTACTTCATCCTCTCAGTCGGCCGGCGGAAAAACACTGGTGGAACCACGCCTTGAGTAATGTAATCCTGGGGGATGCGTTATCAGTTCCGATTTCAAGATAAGAAAACGTAGACGGTCCCGGTCGTTGCGAGCCGGTATCGAGATACATATTCTCGATACCTGAGAACTTCCTCGAAAATGGGAAGAAGGATTGTAACTGGCAGAACAAAGAGGTCGTGATACCGGCCCCAGAGGAGGATATTACCACCTATGTGGAAGGGTTCTTGAGTATTTACACTTACCCTTTCACGTTGGGTCCCCTCGACCCAATCATCGTGGACTTATGCAGAAAATACCAGGTGACTCTTGGTCAAATCCACCTCTCCTTCTAGAGGATCGTAATATTGTTCTGATTCTTCGTGAGCTAAGTCGAAGGGCTCCCCTTCACCTTCGACCACCTCATCAGGTTATACAGCCCCCGGCTTTACCAAGGTGGGCTAATGAAACTCCAGCTCAGGGCTACAAAGTTTTTCATCTCCAGCATAGATGAGGACAAAGATCGAGGCTGGATGGGTCGATTCGTCCTGATGAAGACTTTGGACCTGATTCCAGCCGAGAAAATGCCATTTCTTGAGAAGTGGAATATGAAACGTAAGTATGATCCCACTATTAGTTTCTATTTGTTATTTTGCTTCTTCAATGTTTCTCATCGACATTCATTTTTGTGGTGTTGCTGCTTCCTGGATGCCTGTTGCAATTCCTAACCTCAAGAGCTAGGTTAAGGACCTAGTCTCAACCTCAACGTATGTTGAGCGCGCATAGCGTGATTTATCGAAAGGCCGGTTGGAATCCAAAAATCATGGTAAGACTTTTTCATTTGTTTGGTGATTTTGTTAAAACATTCCCCCAAATTTATTCAATTTCTTCTTCTGTAGGTCCCTGTTAAGACGCAGTCATAAGGCCCCCATCTGGTGAGGAAGAGATTTCAATCCCGGTCCGGAAGCCGATAAAAGAGAAGAAGAGAAAAAGCACCTCGACCTCTGAGGGTCCAGAGCCTAAGAAGAGAGTGGCTAGTAAGCCCAAAATGAACATTATCCCTCTAACTATGGATTCAGTTCGACTCCTAAGGAAGGAAGAGGGAGAAGAAGGAGGAGGAGAAGGAGGAGGAGAAGGAGGAGGAGAAGAAGAAGGAGGAGAAGGAGGAGGAGAAGAAGAAGGAGGAGAAGGAGGAGGAGAAGAAGAAGGAGAAGAAGAAGGAGAAGAAGAAGGAGAAGAAGAAGAAGAAGGAGAAGAAGAAGAAGAAGAAGAAGAAGAAGAAGAAGAAGATTCTGGGTTGGTGTCCCCAAAGAAGATGAACACCGAGGCTCAAAAGGCCACTGAGTCGGTGAGGGTTGACCAGATTCCACCTCGAGCTAAGGGAGTCTCGAAAAGAGACTTGGGCGAAGTCCCCGAGTCGTCGAATGCTGAAGATGCCACCCACCGAAGTGAGCTAACGGTGGATATGGTTGTGGAGGCCGGTCTCGAGGCTCCTCAAGATGAAGAGAACGCCCCAAGTGATCCACTTGGGGCAATAGAAATTGGACACTCCCCCTCACTTCATTCGTTTTCCGAGGGGATGAATCAGGTTGCTCGGGCCTTAAAGACTCCTTCCATAGAAGGAGCCCACGGATGGGAGGACCCTTTCCTTGGTTACTTTACTAGGATCGAGGATGTTGCTGGCCTGAGTGACCTGGAGATATCGAGGAAGGATTAGGGTGGAGCATCTAATCTCTTCAATGAGTCACAACATGCTTTGAATCGGGTAAGCCTTAACTCCCATTGCCGATATCATACATGTGTTTTTTTCTTTTCTTGTCTAATTTTTTTTCTTCTATCTGGGTAGGCCTCGGTGCTTCATCAGGAGGCATTTCCCAAATCTCGAGACGAACTGAACCGGTACGAGGCCGATATTCAAGGGCTTACTGAGGATAAGAATGCCCTTAAACTTCTCAGTGGGAAGAAAGAAGAAGAAGTCAAGGACCTTTTTGCTGAGCTAGTCGCGGCTCAGAAAGAACAAAGAGACCTAACTGAGCAGGTAATAAAAAACATAGAAGCTCATGGCATTGGCTTAGGAGTGAGGGCTAACAATTAGATCTCATAGGTCCATCAGAAGCTCGAGATAATCGAGCAGCTCCATGGAGAGGTTGATGTGGTGAAGGAAAAGTGACCTTGGCATGGAAGCAAAATATGTACCGCCTTGCCTTAGAGAAGAAGGTTGCTCGAGCTCAGTTTTCCTCAACTAAAAATCAGCTCCATGGCATGAAAGAAAGAACTTGGCACATGCCAAGAAAATTTAAGAGTTCGAGGCTCGGTTGGTTGCCAAACTTTCAACAGCTAAATCCGAGTCTGAGAAGGCCAAGGATAATGTTGAGGCAATCGTGGCCATCTACCGGTCTGATGCCGAAGCCTCTCAAGATCAAGCTCAAGCAAAGGAAGTTGCTGACGCTACCCAAACTCGAGCATATTGGGTTGTTGAGCTTGACAAATGCCAGTCTTGAAGGGAAACCCTCGAGGAGATCCATGCTCAAGGCTTCGATCTCACTGATGAGATCAAAAATGCCAAAGAGCTCGAAGTTGACGCTAAGGAATTGGCCTCTTCTGATGATGATCACGATGCCAGGAGCGCGAGCGGGTTAGAGAGTGGAGGGACACCGATGGTGAAGATGTCGCTCCTGGGCAGGATTAGGCACTTAGGATGTTCCTCTTCAAATTTTTGTACAGAACCTTGACCGGGCCATGTCGCCCTTGTAAATGATTTTGATATATATATAAGAAATTTTCCTTTCTTTCTATCTTGTATTGTGAGACTTTGCCTTGTTTCTGCCTTACATAATTTTTCTTTATTTGTGCCTTATGAAATAGTATTCGTTGGTTCCAGGTTTAGGTATTTTGACCGAAACCGAACTGGTGTCGATTGAGTATTTGCTGGAACTCGAAGCAGGGTATCCCTTAGATTTTAATTGAGTGAGGATGATTCCTCGAACACAAAATCAAAGATGGCCCTTAAGCTGTTGTATTAGGTCGATGTGGCCTTTGTAAAAAGAATGACTTTTTCCACTTTTTCGGCATGAATGGTATATTGTAATAAAATATGTTATGCCTTAGAATAAAATAGGGAATGTGTTCGAGAGTTCGAACAAATTTGTACCCCTTGGGGTTTTCGAGGCTTGATATTATCAAATCCCTTTTGTAATGCTTTACCACGAAATAAGGAATTATGTGAGAGTTCGAACGATTTTGTACCCCTTAAGTTTTTCGAGGCTTAATATTATCGAAGTCCTTCGTAATTTTGCGGGTAACCTTTTTTAACAGGTTTATGAAAAATATTCGAAGGCTTCTTTTATTATGAAATTCGGACGTCTCCGAAACGTGTTAATTTGACCGTAGCCTTTTTAGTTTGGGACTTGCCTCTTGGGCTTGTTTTTCCCTTTCTTCTTCAAGCTTGTTCGAAGTGTCAATCCCCGAGTGGGGTGGTCGTGGCCAACAAAAATTGAGGGTTTCCTTTTTAAGGTCTTATGATCGCGAGGTTTCTGACGGCAGTCCTCGTGTGTGGGGTTAGTTGTTCGAACTTCAGTCGTGATCAGTCCTTAAGCTTGTTTACACAATAGATCAATAGTATGAAATTGTAAAGTCAAATTTTTCTAAGGCGTGAAATATTTGGCAAGGAAAAAATACTTCTCTTAATAGATGATTATACATGCGTACATGTTTGATGTTAGGGCTCGAGTAATCTACATGGGCATGACTTATTCAACTGTTTGGCCCTTACAAAATTTACCTATCTAAACCCTATCGACACGAAGTACTTTTCTTGCAACAAAGTTCGCATTTGAGGGTGATTCCCCCCAGTATTAGAGGTTGATTGTAGAGAAGCCTCAGATACAGTTGAATTTCTCTAAGTTCGCACGAACAATGATTGCCTCGTTAAACACCTCGCCGGAAAAAACCCATTTAGGACAAAAATCGATATAAGGGAAAAAGATTTCAACGCGTGCTTTTAGACTTAAGGACTTTGTGTTGAAGAATCCATCAATGTCTTAGATCTAACACCTGCAATTAGTTAATTTGAAATATAAATAAAAATGGAGAAGGTCGTACCTTAGCAGTAGTATTGTTTGAGGAGTGACATGTTTCAATTGTTTGGTAATTACTCGCCATTCATTGTGCCGAGCTTGTAGGATCCCTTTCTGATGATGTCAAGGACCTAATATGGTCCCTCCCAATTTGGACCCAGTTTCCCTTCGTTCGGGTTCCGAGTGTTGAGGGTGACTTTTTTTAGCACTAAGTCCCCGATTGTGAAGTGTTGGAGATTAGTTTTTCAATTGTAATACCTTTTGATCCGTTTTTTTTGTGCGGCCAATCGAACGAGGGCGGCCTCTCATCTTTCATCCAGCAATTATAGACTCGTATTCATGGCCTCGAGATTTGACTCTTCTGTTGCATATCGAAATCCGAGGCTAGGTTCCCCGACCTCGACCGGGATAAGGGCTTCGACTCCATAAACTAAAGAAAACGGTGTTTCCCCCGTACTAAATTTTGATTTCGTGCAATATGCCCAAAGGACCTCAGGAAATATCTCTCTCCATTTCCCTTAGTGTCGGTCAGTCTCTTCTTAAGATTTTGAATGATGGGTTTGTTGGTCGATTCGGCTTGTCCGTTCCCGCTAGGATGATATGGTGTTGATAGAATCCTTTTAATCTTGTGATCCTCAACAAATTTAGTCACTTTGATGCCGATGAATTGCTTCCCATTGTCGCATACAATCTCGGCAGACATCCCGAATTGACATATAATGTGGTCCAAAATGAAGTCTATGACTACTTTTTCTCTGACTTTCTCGAAAGCATGTGCTCCAACCCACTTAGAAAAATAATCAGTCATAAATTAAATAAACTGAGCTTTACCTGTGTCCGATGGTAGAGGGATGACGATGTCCATTCCCCATTTCATGAACGGCCAATGGGATAAGATTGAGTGTGGTGAATCATCGACGCATACCTTTGACAATTTTTGCACTTTCGAACGAACTCTTTGCATCCTTTTCCATATCAACCCAATAGTACTCTGCTCTGATAACTTTGTGAACCAATGACTCGGCACCAGAATGATTTCCACAAGTGCCTTCGTGAATCTCCTGTAGGACGTAATCGGTGTCTCCTGGTCCCAAACATATCGCCAATGGTCCATCGAACGTTCTCCTAAATAGTGTTCCATCTTCGGCCAATATGAATCGTTCCGCCTTCGTGCGTAGATTCCTCGACTCCTTAGGATCTGATGGAAGCTTCTCGTTCCTTAGGCATTTGACGTACTTGTTCCTCCAATCCCAGGTCAGACTTGTAGAATTTATTTTGGCTTGGCCTTCTTCGATTATTGACCTCGAAATTTGTACGACAGTCCCGAGCTAAGTTCGTCATCTTCGATTGATGACCCCAAGTTTGCAAGGACATCGGCCTCGTTGTTTTTTCCCGGGGTACGTTCTATAAGGTCCATTCTTTAACTCGATATAGACCACTCTTAGGTTTTCCAAGTACCTATTCATTCGGTATTCTCATACCTCGAAAGTTATGTTGACTTGGTTTACCACAAGTAGGGAATCACATTTGGCCTCGATGACCTCTGCTCCTAAACTCTTAGCCAGCTCGAGACCTTTAATCATGGCCTCATACTCAGCCTCATTGTTAGTTAATTTTGAAGATCAGATAGATAGTCTAATTGTATTACCAGTATGTGGCTTTGAAATGATACCCAGCCTGGACCCCGTCACGTTCAAAGCGCCGTCTGTGAAGAGGGTCCACACCCTCGATGATGTACCTAATTTTAATAATAGTTCCCTTTCGACCTCGGGTACAAGGGCTGGCGTGAGGTCTACCACAAATTCTGCCAAGATCTAAGACTTGATGGTCATTCGGGGTTGATACTCGATATCGTACCAGCTGATCTCGACAGCCCATTAGGCCAATCAACCCGAGATCTTGGATTTGTGCGAAATATTGCAAAGGGGATAGGTAGTCACAACACAAATTGGGTGACATTGAAAATATGGTTATAATTTCCTAGAGATGCTTAGTAAAGCAAGCGCTAATTTTTCTAAGTGTGGGTACCGGGTCTCGGCCTCACCTAAGGTCCGACTAACATAATAAATAAGGAATTGCGTACCTTTCTCTTCTCAAACTAGGACCCCACTTACTGCTATTTCCGGGACTGCCAAATATAAGTGGAGTTGCTCGTCTGCTTTCAGGGTGTGAAGAAGTGGTGGGCTCGATAAGTATCATTTTAGTTCTTCCAAGGCTTGTTGGCATTCCGTGGTCCATGAAAAGTTGCTCTTCTTCTTAAGTAGTGAGAAGAACCAATGACTTCTATCTTAGCACCTCAAAATAAATCGACCTAGGGTGGTAATGCACCTTGTTAACCTTTGTACGACCCTGACATTATCGATGACCGTGATATCCTCAATGGCCTAGATTTTATCGGGGTTGATCTCAATCCCCCGGTTTGATACCATGAAGCCGAGGAACTTGCCCGAGCCGACCCCGAACGCGCACTTCTTCGGGTTGAGCTTCATGTTATACTTTCTTAGTATGTCGAAGGTCTCCTTCAAATATTTCTAATGGTCCTCTGCTCACAACGAGTTAACTAAAATCTCATCAATATAAACCCATTGATTTACCTATTTGTTCTTCGAACATTCGATTACTAGGTGTTGATAAGTAGCACTAGCATTTTTTAGTCTGAACGGCATTACGTTATAACAATAGGTGCCGTATTTAGTGATGAACGAAGTCTTTTCCTGATCCTCTGGGTTCATTTGTTTATGATTGTACGTGGAGTAGGCATCAAGAAAACTGAGAATCTCGTGGCCGGCCGTGGCATCGATCATTCGATCGATATTCGGCAAAGGAAAAGAATCCTTAGGGAATTCTTTGTTTAAGTCTTTATAGTCTACGCACATTCTAAGTTTATTCCCCTGCTTAGGGACTACTACTACGTTTGCTAACAATTCGGGATATTTTACTTCCCGAATGGAACCTATTTTGAGAAGGTTGGTTACCTCATCCTTGATGAGCACATGCTTAACCTCGGACTGAGGCCTTCTCTTTTGCTTTACTGGACGGAACTTCAGGTCCAAGCTTAGTTGATGTGTAGTAATTTCTAGTGGGATCCTTTTCGTTCGGGCATGTTCTTGATCAGTATGACTTGTTCTAACTCTTCGACTATCGATTTGGTGGCGTCGGAATCATCGGGAATTATGAATGATCGAGGGATCCAGTAGTCATCGTCATCGTCTGCTCCCTATTTCTATGGCTGAGTCGAGGCTGGTGCATATGGTTGCTATTTGGCCTCCTTCTTTCCTTTTGACTGTGATCCCTTTGTTGATGGGAGCGCCGATACCGATATCACTTCATTGACCGCAAACATCTCTTTGGCAGCATGTTGTTCCCCATACACCGTTTTTACTCCCTTCGGTGTTGGGAACTTCAAAACTTGGTGAAGGTTGAAAGGACCGCCCTCATTTTATGAATCCAGGGTCTTCCGAGCAGGGCGTTGTATCTCATATCGCCATAGATCACATTGAACTTTGTTTCTTGAATGGTCCCGGCTATGTTTATTGGAAAGATTATTTCACTCTTAGTAGTTTCACTCGCCATGTCGAAACCATTGAGAACTGGAGTTGCGGGCACAATCTGATCCTGCCGGTCGAGTTGCTCCATGACCCTCGATCGAATAATGTTGGCCGAGCTTCCAAGATCAATTAAAACACGTTTAACCTGCATTTTATTCATAAGAATAGAGATTACCAGTGTATCGTTGTGGGGTTGTGAGATCCCATCTATTTCCTCGTCATTAAAAGATAAGGTCCCTTCTAGTACATAGTCTCGAGTTCGCTTTTCCCTGGTGATCGACACCTTGGTGCGCTTGAACACGGGTCCTTGCGGAATATCGACCCACTAACAATCATGTGAATCACATGTCGTGGTTCTTCCTTTTTGCGTCCCTGTCTTTTAAGTGATTTTTAGCTCGATCTCTCAAGAATTCTCGAAGGTGGCCCTCATTGAACAGACGGGCTACCTCCTCCCTTAGATGTCTCAATCCTCGGTTCTATGACCATAAGTACCATGGTATTTGCATATTTGATTAGGGTTCCTTTGTGTCAGATCGTTCTGTAGGGGTCTAGGCCACCTATTATCATTGATCCGTCCAATAACCGATACAATTTCTGATGCGTCGATGCTGAAGTTGTATTCTGATAGTCATGGAGATTCATTGGGCTCGACATGTTTATAGAAGCCACTCTTACTCATGATCCCTCGGGAGCTCTATCCTCGATCATTCCTTCGATCACTTCGAACGAAATTACGTCCCGGACCGCTGTTTCTACAATCTGCGCCGTATGGTTGATAATGATCTCTGTTTGATCGGGGTTCTCTGTCGATGTCCCTTTGAATTTTGCCGACGGGCCTGTTTGGATTAACGGAACCGGAAGGGGTTCCCAACTGATCATCCTCGACCCTGATTTTCAATTGGTACCGATTATGAACATCGGACCCAGGTCACGGCTGGATACTCAATCAAATTCTGCTTTAGCTACCGTGAGGACACCGAACTTCATATGTTCATACCTTGAGTAAAAGCTTGTACCGACCAATCATCTGTGACCGGGGATACGTCCATACGCTCCATCTAGAACGAGATACAAATTCTCTTAACATTTCGTTGTCCTTCTATTTCACTTTAAAGAGGTCCGACTTCCTAGTCTCGACCTTTATTGATCCAGCGTGTTCTTTGACAAAGAAATATGCGAGCATGGTGAAGGAATCAATAGAGATGGGCAGCGGATTGTGGTACTGATAAGTAAGGATTTTGACCGCTTATTTTCTCTCTTTTACTTCTGCTTTAGCTTTAAAATCTCAAAGGTATTCTCGAGAACTAATGAAATGTACTTTCTTGCAGGAATATTGGGAAACGATCCAAATAAGTGAAAATCAACTCAAAAAGGAGTCAAAATTGGACAAGGGCTAAAACAATGCAAAAATGCCTACAGTGCGGACCGCACAATGTTGTGTGCAGTCGCAAACAATGAAAGAGCACTGTAATATTTCCTTCACAGTATGAGGACCACATAGTTATTGTTCGGTCGCAGAAGAGGAAATTCAGAGAGTTGGATTTTAGGCCATCTAAAGATATGTGGACGCAAGAGCCAAAGCGCGGTCGCACTCAAAGACGTGCGGTCCCAAGAAGAAGGTCCAAGCCCCAACCAAGTTCAAGTGTGCGGCTGCACTCAGAAATGTGCGGTCCGCACAGATAAATGAAGTGAGTCCTCATCCCACTTTTATGCGACCGTAGAAGGCGTAGTTGACCAATCAAGCTCAAAGTGCGGACCGCACACAGAATTGTGCGACCGCGCAACCTCCGTAAGGGAATTTTTGTCAGATATTTTCAGCTTAGTATAAATAGAACTTTTTGTCATTTTTAGGTTAAGTTGTATTAGTGTAGAGCACCTGAGCCATTTTTACTTTCTGTTTTAGGTAACATTGTACTAGATTAGCTTCTAAACATTAGATTTTCTCTCCTTAATCAGTTATTATGCATTCTATCTTTATTTCTTCTTTTATTTCTTCATTTTCTATGAGTAGCTAAACTTTTAGCTAGGGTTGTGACCCAACCCTAGTATGGGTACTTATAGGGTTATTGATTTAGGGCTTATTTATGATTGGGTATGTGTTATTTAGCCTTGTTCTTGCTTAAATTCTAGAATTAATGGTTGCAAATATTGATTCATGCATATTTGACTAGGTCTCTACTTGAGAAAGAGAGACTAAGTCTAGGAAAACTTGGCTAACTAGGAATTGGGGTGAACTCAAGAAATTGATAGCCCCAATTAAAGGGTCGAACCTAGAGATAGTAAGACCCGACTAGAGCATTTATCACTTTCCTTGTGAAATACCCATTTGGACTTAAAAAAGCCAAATTGGGCAAAGTCACTCAAACTACTGAGAGGCATAGAGTGAGTAATTGAGTGTGATTTCTATATTGTATCCCGATCAACAAAACATGCCCTCAATCTCTAAATCCGTTAGGTAACCAACAAAGCGGAAGTTGCAACCATAGATCTTTTATCATTTGAAAAACAACCTAAACCAAAAATATTGTCTCCTAGTTTTACAATTGCAATCAATAGCTTAAAGTAGAAGTAGAAAAAACAATCGAGAATTTGGAAGAGTAATATAGGGCATATCATACATCGATACTAAGTATATACCTAATCCAAATTCTAACTCCATGTGGATTCGACCCCGACTTGCATTGCATTGTTTTTATTGCTTCGACCGCCACACTACCTATATTTGTGGTGTGAGTTTGGACGAGATCAATTTTTGGCGCCGTTGTCGGGGAGTTAAATGGATTAAGCTATATATCTAGGTTTTTGTGTGTTTTGTCTTCTTTTCCTTTCAAGTCACTAATTTGTTTTTGAATTGCTTATAGGTACGAGAATGACTCTCAATAATGAGCCCATCGGGAATTTTCCATTGGGGGAGGAAGTGGACGATGATCAAGGAGATGAGGTTCTCCCCGAACCTCAAGCAAATAGACGAGGTTGACCGCCTCATGATAATTTACACGTCCCTCCCCCACCTCCACTAAGAGCGGCAACGCACCGGGTGTTGACGAACGAGGGTTATGCTAGTGCTATAGTCCCGCCACATATTAGGGCGGGCAACTTCCAAATCACCAATGTGATGCTTACACTACTTGAGCAACGGGGTTTCTTCACCGGGGCTCCAAGCCAAAATTCTTACAAGCATCTCAAGGGGTTCGTCGTTAGTTGTTGGGGGAGCAAGCAAACAAATGTTTTTGAGGATGCACTGCATTTGAGGCAATTTCCCTTTTCTCTGCGAGGGAAGGCATTGGACGGGTTAGATAGATTACCCAATCATTCCATTCATACGTGGGATGAGTTGGCCGAAAAATTCATTGCGAAGTTCTTCTCTCCGGGGCACATCGCTATACTACAGGATGAAATCTAGCATTCAAGCAAGAGCCCAATGAGCCATTGCACGATATTTGGGATATCATACCATGGTTAAAGAGGGACCGAATAATGATATGACCGAGGTCATGATCCAACAAATCTTCTACAGGGGGATCAACACAACAAATGAATGTGTGGTAAATCAACTCCTCGACGGGAACTTCACGAACACGCCTTATGCCGAAGCTTGTGAAACTTTGGATGAGATAGCGGATACCTCATTGGCGTGGCAAAGTAGGGCTAATGTTCCTCAAGGTGACCCAAATGTGATTCACCTACACAAGGAGCTACATGATCATGTGCAAGTTATTGCCGAATTGACAACCACAATGAACCAATTGGCCAAAGCTCAAATTCAACAAGTTCAAGGGCCGAAACAAGTGAATGCAATGGAAGGGGTGAATATGATGATGAACAAGAGACGGAAAAAAGGTCAACAGGAGAAAAAGCCATCAGGAAAAATTTATGCAAGATGATAGTGGGTATGACCAATGTGATTCGTACAATAAGCAAGAAGAAGAAATGCAATATGTCAACAATTGTAAGGTCAAATAAATAATGCTCAAGGAAAAAATCAACAACAATGGAGGTCACAAGGAAACGAAGAAAATTGGAACAACCAAGGCCACTAAGGCAATTGGAGTGATGGCAACAACAATCAAGGCAATCGGGGAAGTAACAATAATCAAGGCAATTGGAATAATCAAGGTAACCAAGGCAATTGGGGTGGAAACAATCAAATCAATTGGGGAGGCAACAACAATAAAGGGGGTTGGAACAATAATAACCTAGGAAATCGTCGGTCGGGCTTTCAAAGACCCCCGATGTATCAACAACCAAGCAAACCGCCTCCATATCCGTCTCAAGGTTCTAGTTCTTCCAATAGTTAAATGGGATGGATTGAAAATATGTTCAATCAAATGATGGAGAAAAATAATGACTCTGATGCTCAATTAGCCTCCCACAACACTTCAATCCGAAATTTAGAGGTCCAACTTGGCCAAAACTCGCAAGCTTTAAACACTCGTCCTAAGGGGGCACTGCCTAGTGATACAGTGGTGAACCTGAAGGGTGGGAACAATACAGGACATGACATGGCCATAACCACAAGGAGCGGAAGAGGTGGTGATGCAACCACCTCAAATCAAAGAAGAATTATGGATGATGATGTGTTGGTTCAAGAAGATGAAACTACAAGTAATGTGGTTCAAGCTAACGAAGAAGTGAGTATTGATATTGATGAAAGTGTGGAGGAGACACAAGAAGAAGTGAACTCGTATAGGGAACACGTGATTGACATACCGGAGCCAGTAGTGCAAAAGTCCAAAGCACCAACGCCAAGGCCTCATCCTCCATACCCTCAAAGAATTGCAAAGCAAAATAGTGAGAACCAACTCAAGAAGTTTATTGATATGATGAAGAGTTTTTCCATTAAGATGTTGGTTGAAGTGTTGGAACAAATGTCGGGATATGAAAAGTTCATGAAGGATTTGGTAACAAAGAAGAGATCAATGAATTGTGAGACTATCACGATGACACATCAAGTGAGTGATATTGTGCACTCAATGTCTCCGAAATTAGAAGATCCCGATGCATTCACAATCCCATACACTATTGGGAGCGCCGACTTTGCCAAAGCTTTATGTGATTTGGGGGAAAGTATCAAATTGATGCTCTACTCTGTGTTCAAACTCTTGGAATTGGGCAACCAAGACCCACCTCTATGAGGTTGCAAATGGCGGATCGGACTATGAAGAGGCCATTGGGAATTATCGATGACGTGTTAGTTCATGTTGATAAGTTCATCCTTCTAGCAAACTTTGTGATCCTTGATTGTGAGGTTGACTACATGGTGCCTATTATCTTGAGTAGACCTTTCCTTGCTACGGGGAAGACTCTAGTTGATGTAGAAGCCGATGAGCTCACCTTCTAGGTGGGTGATGAAAAAATGGTCTTTCATGTGTGCAAATCGATGAGGCAACCAAATAGTAACGAAGTTTGTTCGTTTGTGGATTTAGTGAGCGAAGTAATTATTGATGATGCTAGTGTTGTGATGAATGTTGAGGATTGGACAGGAGAAAGCTAAATCGGGCAAAGTTACTCAAACTACCAAGAGGTATAGAGTGAGTAATTGAGTGTGATTGCTATATTGTATCCCGATAAACCCAGCATGCCCTAAAGCTCTAAATCCTTTAGGTAACCAACTAGGCGGAAGTCGCAACCCTAGATCTTTTATCAATTGAAAAACAACCAAAACCAAAAATATCGTCTCCTAGTTTTACAATTGCAATCAATAGCTTAAAGTTAAAGTAGAAACAACAATCGAGAATGTGGAAGAGTAATCTAGGGCATATCATTCATTGATACTAAGTATATACCTAATCCAAATTCAAACTCCCTGTGGATTCGACTCCGACTTGCGTTGATGACCGCCTCATTACCTATATCTGTGGTGTGAGTTTGGGCGAGATTAGGTACCATATCATCGCCCCCTTCGATAAAGTTTCCCCAAACTTTTTCAGCAGAACAGACTCGATCTCATCATCTTTTAAATAATTCCCCTTTATTGCACATGTATAAGAAGTGACCATGCTCATTAGGATCAGTGGTCCCATTATACTTGGAAATTTCTGGCATGCGGAATTTTTTCGAGATGGGCTTAGGAGCCGCACTTGAGGCGGGGGGGGGGGGGGGGGGGGGGGGGGGGGGGGGTGAAGGCTTCTGCACAAACATTTTCGAATCCAAACCCTTCTGAATCGGAGGCGCCCCAGGTATTTGGTCAACTCGGGAGTTATACGTTTCTGCCTTTTGTCATTTTCTTCAATCTTTTTTCCCTTGATTCGTTTCTCTTTGTAAGATCTTCGAGCATCTTCATAATGGCGGGATCAGTACCTCATTTAATCTCTTTGCCCTCTCCGGCTATGGTTCGACCCTGTGAACAGCTTCTAGTGAGGGCTTGGTTCGACCTCACTAGGTGCACGATTCTGATTTTGTAGTTGCGCTATAGCAGCTTGTTGAGCCTGCAACATTTCAAATATCATTTGAAGGCTGACTCCGCCGTCTTCGTCGCCATGCGTACCTCGACCACCTGATCGAACTTCCCTGCAGACGTTATTTTCGGGATCAATGCCCAAATTTGCATTTAAGGCGACAAGGGAACTGACGTTGACGAGATTTGCAATTGGTACTCCCTCAAGTCCAGCCTGAGGCACTTTGATCCCTAGGGTGTCTATATTGTCATTTTCTCCATGAAAACCAAGGCCGTTGTCGGCGGCTTATGAATTAGACATGTTGATCCTGAAATCAAAAACACTTACGAGAACAAGCGTAAAGTAGTGTGTATTATGAGTACCAGACAATCACTATTATCATTAGCCCCATGTTGGGCGCCAAACTGTTTACCTTTAAAACCAGATAACAATTAAACTTATAAGTAGTTTTAAGGACACGTGATTTCACCTAATATCAATTAACAAATATAATGATTAATAATAAAAATTAACAGTAAAGTAAAGTAAACCAGTATTAAAATACAATTCGACCCTCGAGCTAGACCGCCCTCGAATCGACTGAGAATAAAGCTAAGTAATATGGTATGAACTGATGAACAAGAGAATAAGCGAAGAGAGTATAGTATTGCTCTGATAATGCGAAAGTTAGATGCTTTACAAATGATTAGAACTCCCCTTTATATAGTAGAGGAATTCTACTTATGATAAAATTCTAATTACAGACGGAAATCCATGATTAGCTAAATAACAATTCTTGATTTAATCTGTTTCGAGATTTCCGTCATGATCATCGACCAGTCACGAATATCTCGCATTTCTGTTATTATGCTATCTTTGGTCTTGCTCGATGTCTATCTCGTTTGGTCTTGATCGTCTCGATCTCGACAGGTACCTCGAATCCCAAACTCGATACTTTATCCTCATGCCTCAATCTAATCTATTACGAGATCGATTCTCGATTTTAACCGTATACGAATTGGAACTTCAAAAAATTATTGACTTGTGATGCAGAGGAGGAGATCTGGATAAGCCAGCTCAATGCCTCAATGTGTAAGGTTTTCCGCGGAAGCACAAACAGATGTTGAACCCATAATTGCACTTGCTCACAATTTTCAATATTTTTGGTCTGATAATTTCTCACTCTTTCCAAAGCTTTAGATATGCCTTTTAATTACTGTTTGCGTCAGGAAATCTTCAAAAGCATTTATAAGTTGAATATTTTAATGTGGAAAATATCATCAGTAACGCGGAAAATATATGGGAAGGGGATCACCTCCATTTAATATTCATTTTATGTCTTTAATGTTCAATGCATTTATGTATAGTAGATGCTTGATTCAATTTGGATGTGCATCGCGCAAGGATTATTAAAGAAAATATTGTTCCACAAAATTTTTATTTTATTTTTAGGGTTCAAAATCGAAGTCACGACTGATCAAGAATATAATGAAGAGATTTTATTCATCTACCCCACAACTGTGATGCATGAACACTTTCTTTAATTTGCTGAAGGTTGTCGGACTTTTCGAGAGGGGTGGGAAAGAGTATTGGAGATAATGAAGCAACAAGGAGTTCTCTCTCCTTTACGTTTTACATTATTACGGTTAATAATCAGGTATATCATAATTAACCCTCTGCCTTGAACACGGTTTTTATTTGAACAGACAGTATCAATTGTTTTAGTTGTCTTTTTAAAGAAATTGAAAATGAAATTTCTTAAGTTTGATAACAACATATTTGAGTTCAATGAAATACAAAAAATATAAAGGCACATTTTGAGCTTATATACTTTAAGCGTCTGATAGGTAACAAGCTCAGTTGACATGTCTATAGAATATCATCTATCATGTCAACGTAATACATATTATCATAATAACAAGTGATGCAAATAGATATAATTAAAAAAAGCAAGTCATTTAATTTGCTGTCTGAGATATATACTATACTACTAATCTATATAGGCACAACTTGTTGGTTTTTTTCTTTTGTTCAAAATTGATGTGAATTGGAAATGGAGGGAATAACTAAAATTTTGATTTTTCCTCCCTTCCAAAGACATATTGTCCCATATTGAAGAAGAAAAGCTCATTTCTTGAGTATATATATGATTACACTTCTTCTATCTCTTAAAGAATTGAGAAGAAGGCAAGCATCGTGCCGTCGTCATCATAGCTCGGCGCGTTAATCCAAATCGGCCGATTTGTAACGGTAATTTAAAGTTTTCTTCCGATCTTATTTTTCCCTCACATTTTCTCCTTCTTTCTTTTACATTTTTTTTAACTAAAAGAAAGCAACCAGTAAGTGTGGTTTGCTACCGATCATTTGTGTTGGCTGAAATAGTGAGGTTTGAAGTACGGCTGTGAACTCACTAGGCTCAAATTAATTTCTGTTTCTTCTATATTTATGGTTTTATATTGTTTTTCTTCTCCAAAATTATTTTACAAAGTACAGTATACTAACACAACTAATATTCTATATATTGGCACAACTAATCTGAGACATATACGACCCTTGGCCTATCATGTTCTTTTAATACAGGAAAAATGAAGATAGGCACCACTAAGAACTCCTATTTCATTTGTTTCCTCTTACTGTTGCAAAATGTTAGTGCAAAGAACATCATAGGCCAAGGAGGAAATGACTTGGAAGAAGAGGTTAAGAGATCAGAATTCCCAGATGGTTTTCTTTTTGGAACATCAACTTCTGCCTATCAAGTATGCACATCTCCGACTTTTAATTTCCAGCTCTTTAATTGTCCCTGGTCTAATATATATATATATAACATCCTGAATATATATGAATATAGATCGAAGGAGCATATATTGAAGATGGCAGAAGCCTTAGCAACTGGGATGTTTACTGTCGTATCAATGGTAACTTTGACATTTGTACCCTAAAGTTGTTTTTCCTATCCATTTTACAATGTTCCTGTAACCATAGGAATGTCAAATCATAAATAACTAAATAAGACTACAAATTTTAAGGTTGTCAAACGACTTTCTTTCTTCCTTTAATTATTCCGTGACTGGTCATATACAATCATATAAAATGAAGCTGAGTGAGTACAACATTTCTGCATTTTGTACTTAAATTGGTTCAGGTAGAATACCTAATGGAGGAAGTGGAGACATAGCTGACGACCATTACCATCGTTACTTGGTACAAAATTATTCACCCCATTTTTATTTTGACATTTGAAACATATATGTTAGTCTTTAATTTGTTTTTAAGGAATGATATGGCAGGAAGACATTGACAGAATGGCGTCTCTTGGAGTAAATGCTTATCGATTCTCCATTTCATGGAGTAGAATTCTACCAAGTATATTTCTTTACTCTCATTTTAATTACTTCTTTATTAGTATATATCATTAATAAGATGCTTAATTGCTACCTTAAATTATGCGTATATGCTTTTGACTCCTAAATATGGTGGATTTGATCAACAGGGGGGAGGTTGGGAGCCGTGAATCCTGCTGGAATCAGGTTTTATAACAATATCATTGCTAATCTCTTACTCAAAGGTTGTTGTTAACATTCTTCTTTAATGCCACCTCTTTTTTACTTATTTTTTTTTTTATTAATTAAAACACATGCAATCTTACTTAGAGCTGACAAAATAGCAATATTGGTTGCAATATTAATTTGCAGGAATAACACCATTTGTGACGATCCACCATTATGATTATCCTCAGGAATTTGAGGACAGATATGGGGCCTGGCTCAGTCCTCTTATGCAGTAAGTTTCTTCTCTAGTTAAATCTGGCTACATAAATAAATTATTTCATATTTAATTTCACATAATCTGGACGATTTATCATGCAATAAGCAAGTGAAATATATATATATATATATATATATATGTAATTCTCAATGTTAATTAGTTAGTTGATCATGTGTGTAGGGAAGAGTTTGTACACTTTGCAGAAACATGTTTTAAGAGTTTTGGGGATAGAGTGAAGTATTGGGCGACAATAAATGAGCCTAATTTATTTGCGGAAATGGCCTATTTGAAAGGTGTGTTCCCACCTTCACATTGTTCGCCCCCTTTCGGGAAATGTTCCTCTGGTAATTCCGACGTAGAGCCTCTACTTGTTGTCCACAATTCAATATTGGCACATGCAAAGGCTGTCAAACTCTATCGTCACCAATTCCAGGCAAGTATTTAGATATCTTTGTTTCTTTTCAATTTTCAGCATTAATTATAAATTAATTTGTCTTCTATTTTTAGAATAACAACGAAAACCGGAAAATAAGTGATACAAGTAATTACTTCGTCCGTCCCAAAATAAGTGTTATTTTTTGCTTTGTTTGTAGTCAATTGCAACCCTACCTACTTAGTAACTTTATATTTTAAACAGAGAGAACAAGGTGGAATGATAGGAATGGTGGCGAGCGCTTACATGTATGAGCCAATGACAGATGATGAGGCTGACACCAAAGCTGCAACTAGGGCCCTGGCCTTTCATGTTGCCTGGTACATAATATTAATACATATGATCGGATCCACATGATTTTAAAAATATATATGTTCATTTTTATTTGGTTTTGTTAATACTTAATACTACCTAAAATTACCGTGTTGCAATTTAAACCAAATCCATCCCGCATTCACCCAGAGTCTGGGAAGGGGCCGCACCTCAAGGTGTGATGTAGGCAGTCTACCCTGATACAAGTATTTGTGGCTCATTTCACGGTTTGAACTCGTGACCTACAGGTTACACTGAGACAACTTTATCCTTGTTCTAAGGCTCCATCTGTATAAAAAAAAAGATTTTTTTTTTTTTTAAATCCTAATAAAATAAGCACCATATCTCAGATAAGGTCAAGTTGCATTTGTGAATAAAATGAATTGATGTCGACAATTGTAAATGAACATACAGGCTTCTTGATCCTCTAGTACACGGAGATTATCCAATAGAAATGCGAGAGTATCACGGGAAGAAATTACCAAAGTTCAGCTCCGAAGAAAAAAGGCTTATAAAAAATAGCACAGACTTCATTGGACTTAACCATTACACAACTTGGTTCGTTAAGGATTGCCTTCATTCCAACTGTACATGCACGGACGCTGATGTTCTTTGCACCCATGGTGAAAATCGTGCAATTCGCGGGTTTCTGCTCATTACTGGACAGAAAGATGGTTCATCCATTGGCGATCCAGTATATATATTCTTTGCTCATGCTGTTAATTATTTAAATTATTCTTAGAATGATATATGGTGATATATTATTAAACGAGCTGATTTTTCAGATGGGAATGCCTGGAGTTTACGTTGTTCCGCAAGGCATGGAAGAGATTGTTGATTATGTTAACAAGAGATACAATAACATACCTATATTTGTGACTGAAAATGGTGAATTAAACTAGTTGAAATATTTGTCACTGATACTCATGTTCGACTATGGATCGGATTTTATGTAATTGAAGGTAAATTGTGAAATATACTTCATGCAGGGTACGCTTCAAACGAGAATCAAGGAGGAGGGTATGACTTAGATCAAGACATGAAGAGAATTAAATATCACAAAGCATACCTAGCATCTTTGGCTCGTTCAATCAGGTATTGTATTGTTTCAATTCTAAAAATTTCAACTCCGTTTTTTATGGACTATGAATATGGAATTTGTTTTTTTCTAAAAGGCTGAAGTGTTACACATTGGGGCTTGAATAAATAGTAAGTACTTCGATAATTGCACGGCCCCATTTAATTTATACCCACTTTTTAAAAAAGTTTTAACTTGTACCTGTTAGTAAACTGTATTTGTAAAATAAATCTTAGAGAAAATAAAATAACATGTAAACAAAAATATATAATAAACAGAATTTAATCTGAGCCCATTGAATTCACAATATTTCCTTAAGGAATTTAACCCCTCCTAGTACCCAAGGTTGTGGATTATTTCCTCCCAGGATAGAACGAATTACACACGAGTGTAGCGGTACTACAAACCCCAGTGTTTCAGCGAACACAAAGTTCGGTAAAAATCACACTTACTGTTGTTTTCTTTGAAGTTAAAAGTATGCATAAGAAATGAGGAGAACTTAGAAATCATAGAAAAAATCTGAGAGAATGGACTGATATTTATACTCAATGTTGAGCTTCATAATGGATGTTTATGTAAAAAGTCCATAGCATAAATGCCAACATAAATGGCATAACATAAATGACTATTTATGCAACAATAAACCGGGAATTCAAGAGGGAGGTTAATTTTCAGTTACAAAACCGAAATACGAAAAAACTCTTAATATTTCGTTGGATTTAATACTAATATTATGTTATTAAAATGGATATTTAATAACATTTATGTTAATATTTACTATTAACAATTAAATTTGGTCAAAAAAATTAATCAATCGATCAATCATTTGACCAAATCCAAATCCGAACAATACAAGTTTGTTTGGATGACTTCCAAGATACCGCTCCTCTAACAATAGTGAATGCATATCCACTTGTGGACTTAGAATCAATTGAACCGGTGATCCTATTTTCATCACAGTATCCATCAATCACCACAGGATATTTACTGTAGTGCAAAACAAAGTCCCGGGTATGTTTTAAATATCCAAAACTCATTTCATTGCCATCCAATGAGATTGACCTGCATTGCTCGTGTATCGACTCAATTTACATATAACAAGCTATATCTGGTCGTGTACAATTCATGATATACATTAAGCACCCCAACACACGAGCATCATCCAATTGTAATATGCTTTGGCCTTTATTCTTTTCTAATGCAAGATTCACGTCATTGGAGTCTTTGCAACTTTAAACCCTAAGTGCTAGAATTTTCAAGTACTGTCTTAATATAATGAGATTGTGACAACGTCATACCTTGAGGAGTCTTA
Organism: Nicotiana undulata; assembly: GCA_005239495.1. Classification (NCBI taxonomy): domain Eukaryota; kingdom Viridiplantae; phylum Streptophyta; class Magnoliopsida; order Solanales; family Solanaceae; genus Nicotiana; species Nicotiana undulata. The sequence continues at coordinate 97,324 of ML268021.1, forward strand.
TGGATCTTAATCCCCAGAATTGAATCAGCAACTCCCAAATTCTTCATATCAAACTTTAAAGTTAGCATACGCTTAGTCACATTTATTTTGGCAATGTCATTACTCACTATCAGCATATCATCCACATAAAAGCAAACAATGACTATGTGATTTTTAACATTTTTAATGTACACACATTTATCACATTCATTTATCTTAAAATCATTTGACAATATTGTTTGGTCAAATTTCACATGTCATTGTTTGGGTGCTTGTTTTAGTCCGTAACGGGACTTAACAAATCTACATACCTTCTTTTCTTTACCTGGAACCACAAACCCTTCAAGTTGTTCCATGTAGATTTCTTCCTCCAACTCCCCATTTAATAAGGTCGTCTTAACGTCCATTTGATGAATTTCAAGACCAAAAACTGCAGCTAACGCTACTAATGTTCGTATGGACGTAATACTTGTAACTGGAGAGTATGTATCAAAATAGTCAAGACCTTCTCGTTGTCTATACCCTTTTACCACAAGTCTTTCCTTATATTTATCAATAGTGCCATCATCTTTCATTTTATTTTTAAAGATCCATTTAGAACCCAACGGTTTATTTTCAGGAGGAAGATCAACCAATTCCCATGTATTGTTGTTCAATATGGATTCTATTTTTCTATTGATTGTCTCTTTCCAAAATATTGATTCTGAAGAAGACATAACTTAGTTAAATGTTCGAGTCTCGTTCTCCAATTAGAAAATCACAAAATCTGGTCCAAATGAAGTAGACGTTCTTTGATGTTTACTATATCTTGGATCCTCCTGATTAAATGTACTTTCTTTTGTTTCTTCCCGATGTCATTTAGATCCTTCACAATTCGACTCACATTCCTTTATATATATATATATATATATATATATATATATATATATATATATATATATATATATATATATATATATATATATATATATATATATATNATTATCAAAGAACTCAGCATTATCTGATTCTATAACTGTAATATTATGAATGTCGGAATTTCCCGATTTATAAACCAGAAATCGATATGCTTTATTATTGGTCGCATATCCTATGAAAATACAATTGTAGCAATTTCCATTGAACCGCTTCTTGATTGGGTTATTTTTTGGTCCAGAAGCCTTCTCTCTCTTTTTGTTATTTTGAGGAGCATCCTCAACAATGTTTGCTCCCATTTATTGTTGAGTTTTCACGGCCTTTCTTTTCAGCAGCTTTTTTGTCCTCTTCGATTCTCAATCGAACAATGAGATCTTCAAGGGACGTCTCCTTGCGTTTGTGTTTCAAGTAATTTTTGAAGTCCTTCCACAAAAGAGGCAACTTCTCAATCACCACTGCAACTTAGAATGCTCCATTGATGAAAAGACCTTCAATGAAAATTCTATTAGTAAATATAACAAAGTTAATACTTTCAACATCAGTATTAATTCAAATTATACCTTCAACAAGTGGATCGTGAATAATCACTTGAAATTCCTGGACTTCGGTAATAACATACTTGTTATCTACCATTTTGTAGTCCAAAAATTTAGCGGTAACGAATTTCTTCAACTCGACATCTTCAGTTATGTATTTTCTTCAAGTGCAACCCACAGTTCTTTTGACGTCTCCACATTACTAGAGACGTTATACAGATCATCCTCCAGTACGCTAAGAATGTATTATTGTTTAGAAAATCAGAATGCTTCCATGCCTCAGTCACAAGGAAACGTTCATTTTCTGGAGTTTCATCGGGCATAACAAGAACATCTTTCTTAATGAGCTTCTGAAGACTTAAAGTAGTCAAGTAGAAGAACATCTTCTGCTGCCACCGCTTGAAATCAATCCCGAAAAACTTTTCGAGTTTTTTCGTTGGTGCCAATGCCGGTGTTGTCCGGCTCATTGATGCATTGGCAGTCACCATAGGAACAGCTTGATTTCCATTGTCATTCGTCATTTCTATAAAAGAATGACACAAACAAATGTTTAAGAAGCATTTAAACTACTAGAGTAGAAAATCACGTAGATTTTATTCTCCAATGGAGCAGAAAACCACAAAGGTTTTAGTCTCCAGAACAGTTAATATGACACAAATACAGAAAACAAAATTTAAATTCTTTAAGATTTTTCGTAAACTGTATTTGTAAAATAACTTTGGAGAAAACAAAATAACATATAAACAGAAATATAAAATAAACAGAATTTAATTCGAGCCCACTGAATTCACAGTGTTTCCTTAAGGAATTTAACCCCCTCCTAGTACCTACGGTTGTGGATTATTTCCTCCCAGGATAGAACGAGTTACACACTGGTGTAGCGGTACTTCAAACCCAGTGTTTCGGCGAACACAAAGTATGGTAGCAAATCACACTTACTGTTGCTTTCTTTGAAGTTAAAGTAAGCAGAAGAAAGGAGGAGAACTCAAAAAATCGTATGGAAAATCTGAGAGAATGGACTGGATTTATAGCCAATGTTGAGCTTCAGAATGGATGTTTGTGTAAAAAGTCCATAACATAAATGACTATTTATGCAACAAAAAATCATGAATTCAAGAGGGAGGTTAACTTTCAGTTACAAAACCGAAAAACGAAAAACAAATAACGAAAAAATGTTTAATATTCCATTGGGTTTAATAGTAATATTCGTTGGATTTAATATTACTATTATGTTATTAAAACGGGTATTTAATAACGTTTCTGTTAATATTTACTATTAACAAATAAATTTGGTCCAAAAAATTAATCAGTCGATCGATCATATGACCAAATCTGAAGCCGAAACTGAGCCGAGCCGAGCGAGCGAGCGACGACGACGGTGCGAAGCTTGCCTTCTTCTAAACTCTTTAAGAGCTAGAAGAAGAGCAATTGTATATATACCCATCAAAATTCTTTTCCTCTTCAAGTATGATACAATGTCCCTTTGACAAGGAGGGAAACTCAAATATTTTATTTTTCCCTCAACTTCCCATTCACCCTCTTTTAAGCTAAATTAAAGCTTAAAACCCCAATAGTACCCATTCGTTTTCTGAATGCTGAAGATTGAGATATTGCTATGTGTTTTATCTTGATGATTCATATATATCTGCATGTCCCATTATGTTTAGTTTGGTCTTTTTCACAATAATTTAACCTCTAAATATTTTAGCTTTACAGGCACATTGGTTTTGTTCTAATTTATTTGAAGTAACTTATTTTCATGTCGAAAATATTTTTCATTCATTAATCTTTGAAATGAGCAACATCAATCACTGTTAATCATGATCTATTAAATTCATAGATGTTTTAGAACTTTAGCTCTAAGAATGTTGAAGTTCAGCAAATATAAACAAAAACTTCAGCTCCTAGAATGCTGACGTTCAGAAAATACGAAACATATTTCACCCCTGAAGTTCATCACAAATATAACAAAGCTTCAGCTAAAACATGTTGAAGTTCAGCAAATATAGAACAAAACTTATGCTAAAACATGCTGAAATTCAGCAAATAGAGAACAAAGTTTCAGCTAAAACATGCTCAAATTCAGCAAATATAGAACAAAGGTTCGACTAAAAGATGCTGAAGTTCAGCAAAATACAGAACAAAACTTCAGCTACTAGAATGCTGAAGTTCAGCAATTACAAACAAAAACTTCAGCCAACATATGCTATTGTTTTATTGAAATGAAGGTTGCCATTTGCACTATGAGCTGAAGTTTGCATGATTGCCTTTCCAAGTCAGGGCAAACTTCATGCAAAAATATCTGAAGTTTTGCTACACTTCAGGCAAAAATTTTTGCTACTTCAGGCCCCAATGCCTGAAGTTACGTGAAAAGCGGGTACGCTTGCAATTTTTTTTATAAAGCGGTATAAGTTAAAATGTGACCTAAAAAGCGGGTATAGATGCAAATGTCCCGTAAGTACTCCAAAAAGTTAATATTTGTCCTATCTTTTCTCTACATTATCATATTAAGTTTGATTGTCATTTTTTCTCTTTTACAAATTTTATGACGAGCAGGAATGGTGCGGATGTGCGTGGTTATTTCATATGGAGCTTGATGGATAATTTCGAATGGAGATTTGGTTACACCGTTAAATTTGGGCTTTATCATGTCGATCGTCTTACGTTGGATCGAAGTACAAAACTATCGGCCCAATGGTATAAAAATTTCCTCACTAACAGTAGCCTCAACGATATAAAAGCAAGGAGCTCAATATAGAACAATTTTTTTCAGACGAAATCGCAAGTGAGTATTTAATGAGATAGGAGCTCTGTAGTACGGTTGAGACACTCCAAATTTATTATGTATGAATATCTCGTTGTAATAAAAGCCAGAGTCAAGTAATCAGTATTCTAATTTTAATTTCTTACTTCAGGAGTAGCATTACCATTCTCTTTTTGAATTAATCTCGGTGCTTTGAGTTGTTATTTAATTAGATTAATTTTTATTTTAGCCCGCTCTGTTATTGTAGCAGAACACCAAATATAAGATCAAAGAAGTAGTGTATGAAATGATTGATTGATATCCAGGGACGGATGTAGGGTAATAGAGTTCATATGAACCTAGGGCTAGTAAGTTTCTCATATCATGTATATGTATAAAGATTTCCACGAAATTAGCATAAATAATAAATTTAAACCCGATATCAAATGATTAATGGTAGAATTTCGGATTCAGATCCATAAACTCTGAATATTCACCTACATCCGCTCGTATACCTAGACTTAAGGAGTAAGATAATGCCACGATAAACTTTGTCAAATTATACAGTATCCTTTATATAGTGTGTTTTGTCAAAGATGTTATAATGTAACAAAGTCTAGGTAGATGTTATAATGTAACAAAGTCTAGGTACGTCTTTTTCTTTGATTTCAATCTAAGACGGGTTTTAAAAGTTATTTAGGTGCCAACGTTGAGTTGATTGTGATTTGTGAGTCTTCTCAACTTGTAGTTCCTCAATTCTTTCACGACAGTTTTATGTGATCCAAACTAGAGTGTCCATCTAAAATCAATTCCTCTCTCATTCTCTTTTACTAAAGTCTAGTATGTACTATGATTAGTGAGATTATGTAGATACCTATTATATATTAATCTTTTCGTCCCAATTAATTTATGTGATATACTTGTGACATACGATTTTTTATGGACTAAAGTCTGGGACAAATTCCTAAATTCAAGAAATGGTTAGCCTAAATCAAGTTTAATTATTTAAGTCCAACATGGATATAAATCAAAATCTGATTTTATAAGGTCTCGCTTCTTTAATTGGACTTCAAGAGATGAGCTCTTTTCCCTAGCCCGAAGTCAAAATGGCTAAAATTACATCTTAAAGCCCAAACAAATGCCACATGTCAAATTACATGGCGCCAAGTCAAAAGAAGTGGCCAATAAAATCTTGCCATCTATCAAGTGACATGTCAAGTTAACCGGACAATAAAGTATGCCAAGTGTAACTAAATGAGACAGGTTCATAATTCAAATGGACCAATCAAATCATAGCAAAAGTTATTGGCTTTATCACAACTCTCTTATTCTACCATTATAAATAGAGAGTCTCATAAGGCTAAAATAAAACGTTGAGAGAAAGACATCAAACAAGTTAGAGAAAAGCGGGAGAGCTCCAAGGAAGCATCTAAAGTATTCTTCTACATTGGCGATCTCCGTTCGTAAACAAACTCAACAACGGAGTTCAAGTCAAGAATCCAAGAGACGGTTCCAAATCTTCCATTCGTGATAGCTAAATCTCAAACCATTGTTCGTGACAGTCATCAAAGTGTTCATGACAGATTCCATCCTTTCAAGAACAAGCCAAGAGCCCTTGAAGCGACATTTGTGAGGAGAAGAATCAAACGATGTCATTTGAAGATTGTCATTTGCAGATCTAGTGACATTCTAGAGATTGCAACCCAAGTTGACTCTTCACATTACATTTTGTAATTTGTATCATTTTTCTTATCTTGAATATTATAGACTCGACATTTGTTGTTACAAATTTTTGCACGCCCAGTGGGACCTCTCTACCTCTCATCTCTTTTTCTCAAAGTTCAAGAACGCTGAAATGGCTCCTAAGAAAGTGATCTCCAAACCTGCTGCTATTAAGGCTACTGATTCAAAGTTCTCCTTCGACGTGGAAAGCGTACTCGAAGCAACTATGGGAAGCTTAGGACCTATTACTAGGAACAAATAAAACTTGCTGGGACAACGGGCATTTCAAATGCCATCTGCATCAGTTCCTATCTTTGATTTTTGATCCTGAAAGGGGGCAAGATCCTTTTCAGCTGAACTGGAAGAAGGAGAAAACATTACTGAAATTGTTGAAAATACATTGAATTTACTTAGCCCATCTAGATCTAAGAATCTCATCACACAAGATGATGATGATATCTTGATCACTAGATCTGCTCCAATCACTCCACGTGAGTTGTTCCTCTCAAATTATGGTATAAGAGAAAATTCATGCTTTGCTCCACCATCTAGGACGGTTATCCAAGCAATGGTGACTAACACTTCAACTATTGAATAACAACTCACAAAATATAACAAAGGTCATTGAAGGGTTAACGAAGAATATGTAAGACCAAGATAACTAAATTATCAAGCTGACAGATAGAGTTGAAAGCATGATGGACGGATATTCAAGTCATGCACCTGCAAAGCTCCCTATGATGATAGATAAAAAAGACTCATCTGGAAGGCAAACAATGACGCCTAAGGAACTTCAGATTTTATCTGACGGGGAAATTCCCATTGACCAGTTGAAAGACTTCATTATGAGAACCATCAAGGACAAGTATGATGTTGCTGTCAAATCCTCTCTCACATATGCGAAGCCATACACTTCAAGAATTGATAGTTTGAAGATGCCTGTAAGTTACCAACCTCCAAAATTTCAACAATTCAATGGTAAAGGAAATCCAAAGCAACACATTGCAAACTTCATCGAAACTTGTAATAATGTTGGAACCTGGGGAGACTATCTTGTCAAGCGGTTCGTTCGCTCTTTAAAAGGAAATGCTTTTGATCGGTATACTGATCTCGAGGCCAGTTCCATCGATAGTTGGGATAAACTTGAACTTGAATTCTCAACCGCTTCTATAGCACAAGGCGCAATGTAAGTATGGTTAAACTCACAAACATGCATCAATGGAAGGATAAATCGGCCGCTGATTTCATTAATCGGTGGAGAAATGCGAGCCTCAACTACAAAAACAGACTCAGTGAAGCTTCTTGAATAGAAATGTGTATCCAAGAAATGCATTGGGGACTTCGTTATATCCTCCAGGGTATCAAGCCTAAGTCCTTTGAAGAATTGGCTACATTTGCTCATGATATGGAGTTAAGCATGTCTTCAAGTGAAAATCATAAACCGCCTATTTATGAACCTCGCAAAGGGAGAGATAAACAAGAAGTAAAGAAATGGGGCAAGGTGTGCTGAAGTCTAAGGGCAAAGAATCAATGAATGTTAATTCCTCGCCTTTAAAATTTACTACAAAAATGAGTAGGAAGAAAATTGTGAAGACGACATCCTTACAGGATAAAGCCATCCAAAAGTTAACTTTGAAGGAAATGCAAGCGAAGGAGTATCCATTCTTGGACTCTGATGTTCCAGCAATTTTTGAATAACTCCTTGAGTTAAAACTCATTGAGTTACTTGAAATGAAGTGGCCAGACAAAGCTGGAAGGACTAATGATCCAAATTATTGCAAGTAATATCGGTTAATTGGCCACCCTATTAAAAAGTGCTTTATCATCAAGGAGAAAGTTATGGACTTGGCCGCTGAAGGAAAACTATTGCTTGAGGATGAGAAGGAAAGTTTGAATAAAGTCCCTTTCACTTTTGGTTCACTCGCTCCCATTGTCCTTTGTCATTTTATCAAAGTACATGAATGTGATGGCATCCAATCTGCATCATCACCAAATATGATTAAATTTGGTGACTTTGAACCTATCGATGTGAGCAAACCATTGCTTCTCCATTTGTTGAATCAAGTAATAGTGGAGGAAAGATCTCAAGAGGAAAGTTGATCACGTGGTGATCAAAATAATGATGAAGGTTGGATTCTTGTGACTTGGTCGGAGACACTGCAAGACAAATTCACAGAAGGAATCAAATAAGAAATTGACTAGGGTATGAATGGTGAAAAGACATAAGAAGAAAATGATAAAGAAGAAGAAAACACAGTTGGAGGAGAATCACTATCATAGACTACGTCCTCCAGTGATATTGGATGAATTCCTGCATAGCTGGTTACGCTCGCAAGCATCATGTGAATATATCAAGGCCTCATGTTTTAAGGTAGATGAATAAGAAACAAAGAAGGAAGATTCGTTGTTGTTGCCACCACGTTTGTCTAAAAAACACATTGAGAATATCTGAAGAAGTGGACATTTGTGATGCAAAAATCACATTTACTAATGATGATATGTTGCTTGGTGAAACACACCATAATCATCCCCTGTTTATGGTTGGGTTTTTGTGTGAGCAGAGAATAAGTAGAATTTTGATTGATGATCGCGTCAATATCCTCCCAATTCGTACTGTCAAAGAGCTTGGCATACCGATGGATGAACTATGTGAAAGTCGTTTTATGATTCAAGGGTTCAATCAATGGGGAAATGAGCTATAGAGGCTATAAAATTGGAAATAAATATGGGAGATATGTGTTCGAGTGCATGGATACACATGATTGATGCAAATACCTCATATGATATCTTGTTAGGAAGGCCATGGATACACCTGAACAAAGTATTTTCATCCACCTACCATCAATACTTGAAGTACTGTGAAGACGAGGACGAAAAGAAGATAGTTGTTGATGATTAGCCCTTTACAGAGGCTGACTCATACTTTGCCAATGCAAAATTCTACTTAAATAATTATGTCTCAAAAGAGGTTAAGGTTAATGATGTGATGTTGACAAAAAATGTTGCAAAGAAGGTTGAGGTCACAACTAGCAAGGCAATGATTACAATTGAAAAATATCAGGTGCTTTATGATAGGAACAAGATGAATGAGGCATCTTAAAGTAATAAAGTGACTCATGTTCTTCGCTATGTCCCAATGGCAAGGAAGGTTAAAGATCCATCTTCCGAACTACAAGGTAATGTGTTAGGAGACTTGACCCTTCCTATCAAGCGAATTGATGCAACTAAGTCATCTATGGAGTTGCTTAAAGGGTTTGTAAATCATCAAACCACAATTCGCTTCTAAATCTAACACTTCCAGTAAAGCGCACAAATGAGGGCTTTGACCTAAATGCCTTCAAGTTGTTAGCAAAAGCTGGATATGATCCCAATCAACAATTCAAGTTGGGAAAACTCCCACATGAAGCTTCAAACCCTACTCAAAAGATAATGATGGAGAAAGGGTACCACTGAGCAATTATGTGAATGTTTGGGTTACAAACAACCCCTACCAATTCGTATCTCCATTAAAAGGGCAAGTTGTAACTACATTACTGCTGAAGAAGTGTCTACAACACTTAATGATAAGCCTTCTATATTTGATCGACTTACGAAACCAAGGATCTCGGTCTTTGATAGGATGGGACCACTAAAGAAGGAAAACAAGCGTCATGAACCGCCTTTTGGATTCATGACGAACAAAATTCTTCATCTTATATGGAGGTAGAGGAAAAGTTCCTTGATATTCATGTATGTCATCACATATCTTTCAATGATGGTGATCCTCAAGAGGATGAAGACGCTAAAGATGCACCACCTGAGCTTGAAGAAGGGGTGAAGACAACGGTTGATGCACTAAAAGAAGTCAACCTCGGAGTTGTTTAAGATCCAAGGCCCACATATGTAAGTGCCTCTCTAACTGGTGATGAAGAGAGAAAATATGTTGAGCTACTTAAGGAGTTCAAAGACGTATTTTCTTGGAACTAAAAAGTGATGCCAGGTTTAGACCCCAAGGTTGTTTTTCATCATCTTGTTGTCAAACGAGGTGCTCGTCCCGTGAAGCAAGCACAACGTTGCTTCATACCTGAACTGGTTCCCTTGAATGAAACCGAAGTTAACAAGCTTATTGAGGCTGGTTTTGTTCGTGAAGTTAAATATCCTACATGGATTTCAAGCATCGTTCCTATAAGAAAGAAGAATGTTCAAATCCGAGTTTGTGTTGACTTTAGGGACCTAAATAACGCTTGCCCTAAGGATGAATTTCCTCTTCCCATCCTGTAGCTCATGATTGATTCCACAACTGGATATGAGGCGATGTTTTTCATTGATGGTGCGTCTGGATTTAATCAAATTCGCATGGCACCAAAGGATGAATAACTTACCGCCTTTTCGAACCCCTAAATGTATATATTGCTGCAAGGTAATGCCTTTTGGTTTAAAAAATGATGGTGCTACATATAAATGTGCCATGAAAAAAAAATTTGACGACATGCTTCACAAACGTGGAGTGTTACGTTGACGACTTGGTGGTAAAGTCAAGGAAGACAGATGATCACTTACAAGATTGGAGGGTGATATTCGAACAACTTCGTAGATAGCAACTCAGAATGAATCCATTAAAGTGCGCCTTTGGGGTTACCTCTGGAAAGTTCCTCAGTTTTATTGTAAGACATGGAGGAATCAAAATTGATCAACCTAAGGTAGATGCTATCTTGAAAATTCCTGAGCCAAGAGATATTCATGAGTTAAATAGCCTACAAGGTAAGTCGGCCTACCTTAGAAGATTTATTTTAAATCTAGCTGGAAGATGTCAACCATTTAGTCGCCTAATGAAAAAAGGTGTTCCTTCCGAAGGGGATCAAGCATGTAGAAATGTTTTTGAAAGCATTAAGTCCTATTTGATGAAGCCTCCAGTACTGGCAACCCCTATACTTGGAAAACCGTTAATACTATATATTTCAACACATTAAAGGTTGGTAGGAGCACTTTTGGCTCAAGGAAATGATGAAGGCAAAGCAAATTCACTTTATTACTTGAGTATGATGATGACGCCAAATGAGATAAAGTATTCGCCTATCGAGAGGTTATGTTTGGCACTTGTATTCTCAATTCAAAAGCTGAAGCATTACTTCCAAGCTCACATTGTGCGATTCGTTGCAAAGGCGAATCCTATAAAAGTTTGTTGTGTCTACACATGTCATAAGTTATCGATTAGCGAGGTGGTATCTCTAGTTTCAACAATTTGAAATTTTATACTTTACTCAAAAGGCGGTAAAAGAACAAGCATTAGCAGATTTCCTAGCCGACCATCCAATTCCTGATGATTGGGAGTTGTCCGATGAATTGCCTGATGAAGATGTAATGGTCATCGAAATTCAACCTCCCTGGAAGATGTATTTTGATGTTGCTGCACATCTTGAAGGAGTCGGTGCTGGAATAGTCTTTGTCACATCTCAAAGGAAAGTTTTTCCATATTCCTTCACTTTGACATAACATTGCTCTAATAATATTGGTGAATATCAAGCGCTCATATTTGGGCTTGAAATGGCTCTGTATATGAAACAATTGCATCTACAAGTTTTTGGATACTCTAAGTTGGTGATCAATTAACTTTTGGGAATCTATGAGGTCAAAAAGCTAGAGTTGGTTCCATATCACAAATACGCTCAGAGCTTGGTAGGTTGGCTTGGAGAGGTAACTATTCAACATATTCCAAGAAAGGTAAATAAGAGAGATGATGCATTAGTAGCCTTATATTCTTCATTAGCTTTGCTGGATCAAACACAAGTCACCGTCTGCCAAAGATGGGTGGTTCCCCCACCAAATTATTTTGAAGATGAAGAACCCAAAATTTAGCATGTCGTTGCCATTTTTACGTTGAAATTGAATATTGGTGACAACCAATAAGTTATTATCTTTGATACGGAATGTTCCCAGAAAATCCTTGAAGGAAGAAGGAGATCCGAAGGAGAGACCCTCGATTACTCTATCACAAATATACACTCTATAGAGATCATTTGATGGAGTGCTCTTACGTTGTTTGGGGGTAGATAAATCTGTTCTAGTCATGCAAGAAGCACATTTCGGAGTATGTGGTGCGCATCAATCTGGGCCTAAAATTCATTTCCCTATAAAAATAATGAGGTATTATTGGCCAACCATGGTGAAGGATTGCTTATACATCAGCCACCTGAAATGTTGCACCCAACTATTGCTTCGTGGTTGTTGGATGGTTGAGGTCTAGATGTTGTTGGACCACTACCAAAATCTTCTCATGGACATTTATACATTGTGGTTGTAACTAATTACTTCTCAAAGTAGGCCGAAGCCGTTTGTCTTAAGGAAGTGACAAAGGAAAATTTGGCAAATTTCATCCGAATCAATATTATTTACCGTTTTGGAATTCCTCGATATATGTTGACGGACAATGGCTAGCCATTTGCTAACAAGTTGATGAACAAAATATGTGATCTTTTTGGATTCAAGCAACACAATTCTTCCATGTATTATGCTGCTGGCTAGCTGAAGCATTTAACAAGACGCTCTACAATTTGTTGAAAAAGGTCATCTCCAAGTCCAAGAGAGATTGGCATGAAAGAATGTAAGAAACTCTTTGGCCATAGCTGACCGCATATCGCACACCAACGCGAGCGACTCCCTATTCGCTTGTGTATGGAGTTGAAGTAGTCCTTCCACTTGAGTGTCAGATTCTATCATTACGGCACGCCATTCAAGGACTTACTGATGAAGAAAATGCTCACTTGCGCCTTGAAGAGTTGGAAGCTCTTGATGAGAAGAGACTAGAGGCTCAACAAATCCTTGTAAGTTATCAAGCCCGGATATCTCGTCTCAAAGCATCGGCCACTTCATTGGCCTTCCCCGGATGATATAGAATGGTAATGTCATAATCCTTCAACAGCTATAGACATCTCCTCTGCCTCATATTCAACTCTTTCTGCTTAAACAGATACGCAAACTCTTGTGATCCGTGAACACCTCACATGACACACCATACAAATAATGCCTCCAAATCTTCAACGCATGAACAATGGTGGATGCTAACTCCAAATCGTGAACTGGCTAGTTCTTCTCATGATTCTTCAACTGACGAGAAACATAGGCTATAACCTTGCCATCCTACATCAACACTTCACCAATTCCAACCCATGAAGCATCACAATACACAGTATATGGCTCTGAACCTGTGGGCAACACTAACACCGGTGTCATGGTCAAGGATGTCTTGAGCTTCTGAAAGCTCGCCTCACACTTATCATACCACCTGAACTGGGCAGCCTCTGAGTCAACTTGGTCATCGGGGCTGCAATAGATGAAAATCCCTCCACAAATCGACGATAATAGCCTACTAAGCCCAAGAAACTTTGAATCTCTGTAGCTGAGGTGGGTCTAGTCCAATCTCTAACTGCTGAAATCTTCTTCGGATCCACCTGAATACCCTCTGCCGACACCACATGACCTAAAAATGCCACCGAACTCAACCATAACTCACACTTGGAAAATTTGGCATACAACTAACTATCCTTCAGAGTCTGGAGGACGACTCAAGGTGCTGCTCATGCTCCTCCCGACTGCGGGAGTATATCAATATATCATCAATGAAGACTATAACAAACGAATCCAAATAGGGTCTGAACACTCGGTTCATCAACTCCATAAAAGCAGCGGGGGAATTTGTCAACCCAAATGACATCACCAAGAACTCATAATGCCCATACCGAGAGCGAAAGGCTGTCTTAGGGACATCGGATGCCCTAATCCTCAACTGATGGTAGCCAGATCTCAAATCAATCTTGGAAAACACTGTAGCACCATGAAGCTAGTCGAATAAATGATCAATCCTCGGCAAAGGATACTTATTCTTGATCGTAACCTTGTTCAATTACCGGTAGTCAATACACATTCTCATTTAGCCATCTCTCTTCTTAACAAACAACACTGGGGAACCCCAAGGAGAAACACTAGGCCTGATAAAGCCTTTATCTAGCAAGTCTTGTATCTGATCATTCAACTCTTTCAGCTCTGGAGGGGCCATACGATATGGCGGAATGGAAATGGGCTGAGTGCCCGGAGCCAACCCAATACAAAAGTCAATATCCCTGTCGGGTGGCATACCCGGCAGGTCAACAGGGAACACCTCTGGAAACTCACGAACCACGGGCACAGACTCCATAGAAGGAACCCCAGCACTAGAATCATGAACATAGGCCAAACAACCCTTCTCGACCATTCGTCGAGCCTTTATATATGAAATAACTCTACCGGAATAATGACTAGGAGTCCCTCTCCACTCCAATCGAGGTACTCCCGGTACAGCCAAGGTCACAGTCTTGGCATAACAGTCCAGAATAGCATGGTAGGGATATAACCAATCCATCCCCAAGATGACATCGAAATCAACCATATCAAGAAGTAACAGATCAACACGGGTCTCAAGACTACCAATAACCACTATACAGGACCGGTAGACTCGATCTACCATAATAGAATCACCCACCGGTATAGATATATATACATGAATACTCAGGGAATCATGGGGCATAATCAGATAAGGAGCAAAACATGAAGACACATAGGAGAATGTAGACCTCGGATCAAATAAAACCTAAGCATCTCTGCTGCAAACTGAAACCATACATGTAATGACTGCATTAGAGGCCTCAGCCTTAGGTCTGGCGGGAATAACATAGCATCGGGGCGGAGCCCCTCCAACCTGAACATATTTGGGTCGTCCTATTGCGGCCTGACCTCTACCTCTCATAGCCTGTCCTCCACCTCTAACTGTCTGGCCTCCACCTCTAACTGTCTGGCCTCCACCTCTAACTGTCTGGCCTGCACCTCTGGAACCTCGACCTACACCCCTAGCTGGCTCAGGGGATGGGGGTGCACCTGGTGCAGAAATCATAGCACGGGAACCCGGATGCTGAGAACTACTAGAAGCTCGGGGGAAATACCTAGCAATGTGCCCTAGAACACAACAAGAGTAACAAGCCCTCTGTTGTTGAGACTGTTGGCCCTGGAACTGTCCCTGTCGACCAGAATGACCACCCTGGAAGCTCTGAAGCGGCGGTGCACTGATAGAAACTAGTGGTTCACTGATAGGAGCTGGTGGTGCACGGCGGGATACCTGAAGTGCCGACTGGTATGGTCTAGGAGGATGACCTCTGCCAAAAGAATCTCTGCCTCTAGATGAGGCACCACTGAATCGGCCGAAATGACGAGGTCTCTTGTCAGACCCTTGACCACTGCCCTATGACAAGACCATCTCAATGCGCCTGGCCACATTGGCCGCCTCCTAGAATGAAATATCGGTACCTTACTCCCTGGCTATCTGAAGTCTAATAGGCTGAGCTAGCCCCTCAATAAACCCCCTCACCCTCTCTCGATCAGTGGGGAGTATCATGATAGCATGTCGGGCCAAAGTAATGAACCTGGTCTCATACTATGTGACTGTCATAGATCCCTGCTGGAGGGGATCAAACTCCCTCCGAAGATCCTCCCTCTGAGTAACTGGTAAAAACTTCTCAAAGAACAACGCGGAGAACTGAGCCCAAGACAACGGCGAAGATCCAACTGGCCTGGTCAAGCAAATATTCCTCCACCAAGTCTTGGTGGTACCAGAGAGACGGAATGTAGCAAAATCAACCCCATTGGTCTCTACGATCCCCATGTTCCGAAGAACCTCATAGAAACTGTCCAAGTAGTCCTGGGGATCCTCTGATGGTGCACCAGTAAATGTAGTAGGAAATAACTTGGTGAACTGATCCAATCTCCACAAAGCTTCAGTAGACATAACTGCTCCCTCAACTGCCTGTGCCACAGTACCGGGTTGAGCTGCTCCAGCTGTCTGAGGTGCTGGAGTCTAGAACTGAGTGGCTAACTGATCTGGTGTGCGAGTAGCAAGAGTCTGGGTTCCTCCCCCAGCCTGAGAGACGGCTGGAGCTGTAGGAAGAAGACCGACTTGAGCCACACTCTCCATAAGGCCCACTAAGCGGACTAGAGCGTCCTGAAGAACCGGGGTGGCAATGAACCCCTCTGGGACCTGAGCTAGTCTAACTGGAATCGTCTGAGCAGGAACCTCACCGGCAAAGTCTACCTGTGGGTCCTCTACTGGGGCTGCTACTCTGGGCTGAGCCCTTACCCTGCCTCGGCTGCTAGCACGGCCTCGGCCTCATCCTCGACCCCTCGTAGGAGCTGCAATTGGAGGATTGGGCTGCTGATCGGTAGATGAGGAAGCACGCGTTCTCGCAGATATTCTCGCCATCTGCGAGAGAGTAGAATAGAAACTCAACTAGCATTTAGAAGTCAAATCGCACGACAGAGAAGGAGAAATGTGAAGTTATCCTAACTTTGCAGCCTCTGGGGGATGAGTACAGACGTCTCTGTACCGATCCCTCAGACTCTACCAAGTTTGTCCGTGACTTGTGAGACCTAGGCAACCTAGAGCTCTGATACCATTTTGTCACGACCCGAAATTCTCACCGTCGGGATCGTGATGGCGTCTAACATTGAACCCGCTAAACAAGCCAACGTTCTGATTAACATACTCAATTCCTTATTATTTGGTATTTAAAGAAAAGAAATGAACAATAATAGATGTTAATAAGAATGCGGAAGCTATAAAATCCAATAACTGAAGAAGTTAACATTACAAAATCCTCAAACGAAAACCCCTAGAACTGGTGTCACAAATTCACGGACTGTCTAAGATTACTAAAACAAAAGATCTGAATAAACATATGCAACTGTATCTGGAATACATAATAAAGACATAGAAAGGAAGAAGATAGGAGGTGACGCCAAGGCCTGCGGACGCCTGCAGGACTACCTCAGTGTCGCATGTGGACTGAAGGATACTCCCTCGATCAATGTCCACCGGGTCCTTTACCGTAATCTGCACAACATAAAGAAGTGCAGGTGTAGCATCAGTACAACCGACCCCACGTACTGAGTAAGTTCCGAGCCTAACCTCAGCGAAGTAGTGACGAGGCTAGGACACGACCAATAATAAACACCCGTACAATTCAATAACATATAACAGGAATAATGACAGAAATAAACAGTTAAGTATAAAAATAGGGGAGAACATGTTGGGGACCAGGGAATAACAATTTCTGAATCACAGAACAAAAGCAACAACTAAGTATCAAAGAATATAACAACCGGAAGTAAATGCATAGTTAAACAAGTGCACGTCATCACCCTTCGTGCTTTACTCTCATCCTCACCAAAAAAAGTGCACGACATCACCCTTCGTGCTTTTAAATGTAAAATCATGACACGGCATTATCCTTCGTGCTTTCAAATGTAAAATCATGGCACGACATCACCCTTCGTGCTTACTCTCATCCTCATAATGCAATAAATGAATACACGGCATCACCCTTCGTGCTTTACACTCTTCCTCACAATGCAACAAATAAATACACGACATCACCCTTCGTGCTTTACGCTCTTCCTCACCCAAACAATATAAATAACAACAGTTTGGAAAGGAAAATCAATAACATGTATCAAGATCACAACATCCCGGCAAGGGAAATAATAGTAGAAACAAATACCGTCCTGGCAAGGGACACAGCTATAACCAATCTCACTCAAGTGTAAAACTTAACAAAAATAATCCTCAACCGACCAATTAATCAACAGTATTAACAACCAAGTATTTCCAATAATTGAATAATTTCCAAAATGAAATCCATTTCGTAACATAGTAAATAACAAAGAGAAGCACATATATCATGAAGACCGACTCACGGTCATGCTTGACAACAACGCATAGGTACTCGTCTCCTCACCTATACATTGAACATGGGATAAACACGTTGCACATATGACTCAACACCTATTCCCTCAAGTTAAGGTTAGGCCAAACACTTACCTCGATGCCACGAACACACTTCAAGCCTCAACTACCGCTTTACCTCTTGATTCCACCATTAACTCGCTCGTATCTAGCCACAAGTTACTTAATTATATCAATAAATGCTAATGAATCAATTCCAATGCATGGAAAAGAGTTTTCTAAAGTTTTTCCCAAAAAGTCAAAAATCGACCCCGGGCCCGCTCGATCCAAACTCGAAATTCGGACCAAAACCCGATTACCCATTCACCCTCGAGCCCAGATATATAAATAGTTTTGGAATCCGACCTCAATTTTAGGTCCAACTCCCCAAATTTCAATATTCTTAGGTTTTTCCAAAAATTCCCAATTCCACCATGAAAACCCTAGATTTTAGGATGAAATCTTATAAAAAGAAGTTAAGGATTAAAGAAAATGAGTTAGAAATCATTTACTGATATTTTGGAGAAGAAAGAGTGTTTGAAAAATTGCCTCTTATGTTTTTAGGGTTTTAAAAAATGAAAAATAACTAAAAGTCCAGTTTAAATATACTCCCTTCAGGCCTCCACCGCGGACCGCGAAAAAGGGATCGCGGCCGCGAAGGTATACCGCGGACCACACCAGGACGACCGCGGTCGCGAAGCTCCATCGCGGACCGCACAAAGGCGACCGCGGTCGCAAAGCTCCACCGCGGACCGCACAAAGACGACCGCGAACCTGCAATAACCCTGATCTATGCCTAACACACCCCGTTACCTACCCGAAACTCACCCGAGCCCTCGGAACTCCAAACCAAAAGTGCATACAACTTCAAAAATATCCTATGGACTTATTCGTGTAATCAAATCACCAAAATAACATCATAAACATCGGATTGAACCCCAAAATCAATGAAATTTCTCAAAACTCCTTTAATCATCAAATTTTTGCAATTTAGGTCCGAATCTCGTCAAACTAAACCCATTTCTTACCAAACTTCACAGACAACACATATAAATCATATCGAACCTGTACCGGGCTCCGGAACTAAGATACGAGCCCGATACCATAGGTTTTTACATATAATTTTATTTTTAAAAACCTTTATCTTTTTCAAAAAATAATTTTCTTTAAAAATTTATTTTCTCGGACTTGGGACCTCGGAATTCGATTCCGGGCATACACCCAAGTCTCACATTTCCCTACGGACCCTCCGGGACTGTCAAATCACGGGTCCGGGTCCGTTTACCAAAAATATTTATCAAAGTCAACTTTACTCAATTTCAACACAAAAATTATCGTTTTCCTTAGTTTTTCTCATAACGGCTTCCCGGCTACATGTCCGGACTGCGCACGCAAATCGAAATGAGATAGAAGGAGGTTTCATGACCTGAGAACACAGAATTAGCTACGAATACACCGGATGACCTTTTAGGTCATCACATAATTTTAAGCCTTTTGGACAAGTATCTTAACCAAAACCATGTGGTAGCCATACTAGAAGCCACAAGATTAATGGAAAAATGCTTTTGAAAAGTGGCAATTGCATTTGCCACGTTCCTGCCTAGAAGCCATAAGATACATGATAAAATACTTTTAAAAAGTGGCAATTACATTTGCCACGTTCTTGCTCTTCAGCTTGATGGATCCATGCACATATGCCTGTAAATAGGTTCTCAACTAGATAAGAACATCATCATTTAGCAAGAAAAAGAAATCAACCTACTTTTTTTCTTCTAATTTCGTTCTTCACCAGTTTCCTTTTATATTGTCATTTTTTTTTGGTAGTCTAGTTTCTTTTGTTCCCCTCTTTTAAATAATTGGGTTTATAATTTAATATTTCGTTAATTCCTGTATCATCTATATAAATAATGATAAACTTATTTAATCCTGAAAAGATGTTTCACACTATTGAAATAATTTCTTATGACAGTGTCCAGCACGATCTATTCACAAATAATATTATTGTACTGTCATTGTTATTTTTACCTACAGTATCATCTATCAGTGTTACTGTGAACAATTAATACCCTCGTTATTGCGGATGAATTAATAAACTCATAATTTTTGCTTAAAATTTAATTATCATCTTCATCTATCATGTCAATATAAAATTTAACAAATCTTAATTGATTATTTTCTACTGAGATATGCAAATGATTCAACGTTTGAAAATGTCTTAATTGTTTTCCTTATCCTTACTGCCGAGAAATTTTACAATAACAATTTATGCGAGACTAGTATATTTTTTGACAAGTAGACTCGTTCCTACTAATTACTTTCTATAAAACATAAACTAAATGGCAACATTTAAGTTTATTCTTTTTTCAAATAGATGTTTAGCTGGTGGACAGTAAAAGAAAATTGAAAAGGGAAAACAGTCTCCCAAAATTGGCGATCATGCGGAGCGGTAACAAAGTCGACGAATATTTTTTCATTATATTATTAGTTCTCCTCTTTCATATATAATTTTTTAATTAAAAATCTTGTATTTTAGGATTCAATTTACGAAGAAGAAAACATATGCTTGTTCTCAAAGAATATGGAGAATTTACAATTTGCTGACAATGTGAATTTTGATGGTGAAGGTAAACATGGACTTTATGCAATTTACCAATTTCAATTGTGCATTTTTTAGTGGAAAACTTAATCTGATTTATTTATATGACGTGTTAAATTTTATAAATGTATAGATTACTCGTGTATATTATTTTTACTTGGATCCTAAAATGCAAGATTTTCAATTTGGATTAGTGTCTTATCATGAGAGATTAGACCTAATAATAAAATGAAAGAGTATCCGTCGGTTTTGTTACAATTTTCCCTGATTGCGGATTTTGGGAGATCTTTACTGTTTTAATTTCTTTTATTGTCAGAGTAAAATGTTGTATTTTTACTTTTCTTAAAATAAAACAAGTAAGTAAGAAAGTGATGAGTTCACTTGTTAAGAAATTAATTAGGCCCGTATATGTAATGTTGGTTACGTGACTCACATACTAAAATTTCTGGCCAACTAAAATTGTGCTGAAATTATGTCAAAATGAAGATATATATGCACCAGTCACCACCAATGAGAGCTGCAGTTTCCTTTTATTGATTAGTATATATAACTAAAATACAACTCAGCCATTGAACAGACGGTCTTATATTTCCCTGAAATTAAGTCAAAATTAAGATATGCAATAACAAATGAGAGCTACATTAAAATTTTAATCCTGTTATTAATTAGTAATCCTATAAATACAACTTATGCTACGTCAAATAGACTGTACTGAAATTAAGACAAAATGATGAAGATAGGCACCACTAAAAACTCGTATTTCATTTGTCTCCTCTTAATATTGCAACATGTTTCTGCAAACAGTATTATCGGCCAAGGAGGAAATGACTTGGAAGAAGAGGTTAAAAGATCAGAATTTCCAGAAGGTTTTCTATTTGGAACATCAACTTCTGCCTATCAAGTACAATATTTCTCATTTTGAATTTCCAGCTCTTTAATTAATTGTCTCTGGTCTCATATATAACATCCTTAGTATATGAATATAGATCGAAGGAGCATATATTGAAGAAGGCAGAAGTCTTAGCAACTGGGATGTTTTTTCTCATACCAATGGTATAATCTCTCATATTTTCTTACGTGTATGTATAAATTTAGGTTTCTTTAATATGTTCCTTTTATAAAAGCTACGATTACTATCTTGTTCTTGAATTGTTTCAGGCAGTATCACAGATGGAGGAAATGGAGATGTAGCCAACAACCACTACCATCGCTACTTGGTACTCCCTCAGTTTCGTTTTATACGGCATGTGATCATTAAGCGTAGAATGAGATTTAAACTTAGAACGTACGTGTCATTTGTTTTGTTTCAACAAATGATGGCAGGAAGATATTGATATAATGGCCTCTCTTGGAGTAAATGCTTATCGGTTCTCCATTTCCTGGAGTAGACTTCTTCCAAGTATATATATATGTTCCTTTTTTCATTCTCTTCTCTTATTTTCACTTCTTTAATTTATAGTTAAATACAATCACATGGCATTAATTAAACAAAGAGATACTTAAATTACAACTTGTTTGGATGGTTGTTACGGTATCGTTTCATAATATATCGTATTGTACTGTATTGTATTGTACTGTATCGTTTGAAGAATAAACGTGCAATATTATAAAGAAAAATTATGAAACATGGTAAAATTACTATATAAAAAGTAGGGTAAATGATAAAATAAAATTATTTAATAATAATGAAGGGCGAGATTGAGATAAACAGACAAGGTAACGACGCGAGCACACCAAATAGATTGTTACATATAGTGATACATTTTATCGTTATGTGATGACGAATTTAACGATATGATACAATAAAATTTAAATAACCATCAAAACAAACATCATATTTAAAATAATATAATATGATACAGTACAATGAGTAACAACCATCCAAACAAGTTGTTAATTATGCCTATATGTTTTTGATTCCTAATGGTGGGAGCTGGACAGGAGGAAAGTTAGGGGCCGTGAATCATGCTGGAATCAAGTTTTACAATAATATCATTGATAATCTCTTACTTAAAGGTGGTTGTTTACGAACTCTTCTTTCTTCCATTATTCTTTACCAACTTTTTTTATTTATATAACACACGTCATATTACTCAGAGTTGACAAAAAATGAAGCAAATAATGAAAGCAATATTAATAGATACATAAAATGCAGGAGTAGCACCATTTGTAACGATCCATCATAATGACTTTCCCCAAGAACTTGAGGACAGATATGGGGCATGGCTAAGCCCTCTGATGCAGTAAGTTTCTTCTCTAGTTAAATCTAGCTACAATTATTTCTTTTTTGATTAAATTCAGATAATCAGAATGGTTTTATATCATCCAATAAGAAAGTGATGAGAACAAATTAATTAAAAAGATATACTTTGAGGTAAATTCATACATAAAAGATGTCTATTTTATTTCCCTTAAATAACGTAGCATGTGATTTATGCGTTTTTTGTTTTAATTTATGTGACATAGTTTGACTCGATACAAAATTCAAGAAAAAAAATAAGAACTTTGAAATTTGTATCATAAACATGTCATATTATTTGGTGGTTGTAAGATATTTGAAACTTGTGTCTTAACATTTTATAATATTTGTATATATGATTATAAAAGTTTTTCATTAAAGAAAAAATAAAAAATTTAAAGTTAAATTACTTTCAAATATAAAAATGTGTCAATTCTTATTAAAAACTGATTAATAAGGAAAGTGTCGAAAGGAATATAATAGTAATAAAAAAGGAAATGTGGTTATCGATCTTAATGAGTGAGTTGGTCATGTTTGTAGGGAAGAGTTTGTGCACTTTGCAGAAACATGTTTTAAGAGTTTTGGGGATAGAGTGAAGTATTGGGCGACAATAAATGAGCCTAATTTATTCGCGGAATTTGCGTATATGAATGGTATAACCCCACCTTCACATTGTTCGCCCCCTTTTGGAAAATGTTCCTCTGGTAATTCCGACACTGAGCCCCTGCTTGCTGTCCACAACTCAATATTGGCTCATGCCAAGGCTGTCAAACTCTATCGTCACCATTTCCAGGAAAGTATTTCATTTCATTTTCCAACTCCAATTTTTTCAAGGTATTTTTTTTGAGAATAGAAAGTTCTCAGTCGCATGCATGTTACCTTATTATTTTAATTTTGAAACGTTCAAATGAAAGATTTGAAAATAAGTCCTATTATGTATATGAGCAGGCAGAACGTGGTGGAATGATAGGAATGGTGGCGAGTGCTTACATGTATAAGCCAATGACGGATGATGAGGCTGACATTAAAGCTGCAGCTAGGGCCTTGACTTTCCATGTGGCTTGGTACGTAAACATTAACCAAACATATATTATCTGAACCTGAAGTTTACAACAAATAATATAAATTTGTCATTATTAAGGATAAATTAAAATGGAAAAACACATTATTAACAATAGTTTAGTGATATAAATGTGTGTAGAAGACAAATATATCATGTATATAATTTATTAATTGATTTTGTATAAACTTTTCTCCAAAGATAAGCTTAATTACATTGGATGTCGTACTAGATCTGAATGCATAATCCCTCAATATTTCAACAGGTTGCCATCTTATCAATTGAGAAAAGGACTCGACTAGTGTTTGTATTCATAATTAATGAGTGAAGAATGTGGTATCCATAACTTCGTGTAAGAATATTAAGACCGTATCCCCATTGTTCACAGATATTTATTTTTTATTTTAAAAAATTTCTTATTATATAATCCATAAAAAGTTTCCCATTCAACCCATTAGTTCCTACATTTGGAAGCTACCCCACGAGGATCTAGATTCTAGATGAACTTCTAGAATGCTGTAAACCTTTTACCAATAGAAAATTGTACGTAACTTTTTTTTAACTCTAAAACTACCAAATCTCATATAAGTTCAAATGATATATTAGCTTAACATCGCAGAGAAATCTAATAACGTCATCTATCCCTTGCGAAATCGTGTACCCTCACAATAAGAATAAAAGAGAAAGTCGAATCCACACACTCGAATCAAATGTTTAAATATATTTTAAGGACTAGGATAAATCAACGAAATACCGCACTCTCACAAAGAAGTCACATGCATGCACAAAGTACCATAGGCTTGCCATTATGTAAACCTCTACTAATGTAAGCTTGCTCGATCTTAAATCAATTAGGATAATTTGTATGGTTGTAATGTGGTCTAAAGGAGGGGTAGGATAAATCTAGGAATAATGGCTAACCCTCCTAAGCACTTTAACACGTCACAAAATAAGCTTTAAGCGCATTTTTCTTCAACCCAACTGCAATTTCACAAATAATATCACCCCCAAAGTATGTCCTCTTTCATTAGGCACTACTTTAATTCATACCCACTAGCAAGGACAAGATACACTTATTTTTCTTTGCTACATTTTCTTTTCTTTTCAACCATAAACTTTTTTTTTCTCTATCATTCCTGCTAGTGGTGTAATCCTTACAATGCAAGTGCACATTTCTTTCTTTCATTGATTCTATTCAAAAGCCACCCAAGTTCCCTCCTTACTTCTTTTAGCACTCATTTTACAATTAAAATGCTTTAAGAGGTAAAATGATCAAAACAATGATAATTAAGAACAAAGGGTATATGCTTGTAATGTGGTTGCCAAATAAAAGTCTATAGGCTCAAAATGATTAATTAGGGATAAATTTATTTGTGGTAGGCATTGAATTCACAAAGATCAAAGAAACCCTAAAATTATTTTTCAAACCGAGTAAAACCTAAAATTTCGCTTCACCTCACTTGTTGGGCAAGTTCTAGACTCTAATGCAATGACATAGACTATACAATTTCTCACCACACATGGCATATGACTCACTAAGGACGGTTCCATTCCAATTCTCAAAAAATTGCAGTATTAACCAGCCACAAAATATAAAGCATCAAGCACAAAGTGACACAAGCCAAGAACACGAGATCTAGGTGTCAATAAACATGATATCTACTCAACAAGGCATCATAAGCATTTTCAAGCCATGGGGAAGATACTACACATGCTAGAGCCTAAATATACTACTATCAAACTAGTCAAAGACACCTAGCAAATTTCATTTTCCCATCCTTTTATTCCCTAAATCCTACTCTACTCTAAAGATTAAAAAAAATTACTACCCGATTCGACTACATCCCATAGAAAAGAACTGAGGCACAAAGAAAAATTGTGAGGGATTATTACTACCTAAAATAATAATAACATATTTTTGGATTTTTCTGTTTTTCAAATTTTTTGTGTTTTTGGTTAGACTTTAGTCCGTCAAGAAAACTGCCTAGGAGATCCATCGTCAGGAAAAGTCCAATATTATTTTTTCATTTTTTTGTATATTTTTTTAAGATATTAACTACGAAACAATCCTAAAAACTGAAAACTAAAGCTAAACTACTATACTAACTTTTTTAAATATGCTATGATAAAATAGAAGAAAAAAAAGAAGCTAAATAAAAATAAAAAAAAGAAATAATTACTTTATCTAATATTTACAAGTCACAGAAAATATACAATCCCCCACTCCACACTTAATCCATACAATGTCCTCAGTACATATATCAATCAATAAACACAAGTAATGTGGTAGGAAAACTCCCTGACCAATCATCCTCATCGCCATTGTCGTCGAAGGCCCTATCTCCAGTTGTCCACTCTTCATCCTCCTCTCCTTCATCATTATTATCATCCTCTTCCTTGGACTACTCTGGCTTGGCCCTGGAACACTCCGGCGTGTTGACATCCTCATCCTCTGGAGTCTCTAGCTATCACCAAGCCCAACCAGATGTTTGGTATGAGCATTGAGCGGAAAACGCTCATCCAAGTCATCCACCTCCTCCGTAGTGGCCAGCCTCCCTCCAATATGAAGCTGCAAGTCCATCATCCCATATAAATGGGCTATAAAGTTGTCATCTCGAGCCTTGCAATCAGCACTTGTGAGTGATGACATAACACTCTCCTCCTTTGCTCGGATGCTGTGATGTCCATTAGTCATAGGGGTGGTTGAATGACTACATCAAAAGCTCGCTCCTCCTCCACATCTTCTTTTCTTAGATATTGATTTAGCATGTTACCGAAGGACAATCTATCAATTCTCTTTCTTGTTCTCACATGTGCCATCTGGTAGCGTATCAACTTAAACCACATTCACTTTCTGGCCAGTCATTAGGAAGTACAATATGCAGTCCCTTTAATAGCTAATCAGAGTCTCATGGTTGCATGGTAGTAGCCGCATGTTGATCAATTTCAACCACACTTGAGCTTTCGGCTTCATTTTTCTCTTAGGAAAGTTCCTATGACGTTGGGTATTCTTGTCAGGACCTAAGAAGACACGGAATTGACACCACATAGAGTGTATCTCAGTGCCAGATATGTTGGATGGGCAATGAGGTTATCTAGGGGCTCATGGGGAACATCCAGAGCTCCTAAGTAATTGCATATAGTTGATGTAGAAAAATTAATCATCCTCCCCCGAATAGGCACTAGCTGTTAAGGATAATTCAGATCATAACCGGGGTAAAACTCACAGACAAGGTTTATATTGATATGCCCCATATTTACAAACACATATCTCAATCCAAGATCATGAATACCTTTCCAAATTGATGGATACTTAGCTTTTAGACGGTGCTCATGAGAAACTGACTCAGAGTGTGTATGTCTCGGTCGACAAATCTTGTAACAATCCTTGTAGATGGGGGTATACTTTTAAGTCTAAATTCTCGTCGTCCTGCGGCTGTGGGCGTGAGGATTCTATACCACTTGCAACCCCTCAACCTGACTTAAAGTGGCCTCCCCTCTTTTCCTCTTTTTCGGTGGAGGTGTCGAGGAAGCCTTGGCTTTGGTGGGAGTAGTGGCTTTGCCCTTGCTTTTACCATTGTCCTTCTTGGGAGTCATATTTGTACCTACACAAGTAGACACTAGTGAGTCTTAGAAAGATTGAATAAGTTCAAAACATGGTCTTGTGACCCCACACGTAAGAGTTCATGACATGATGTTCAACAATTTTGAGGATATTGAAACTTCAACTCTTTATTTTAGCATGAGAATCAAGCAATGACGCAGTGATGTCTACTACAATTGTGAAGCATATAGCTACCGGTGAGCCACCCTACACTTAAAATTTCAAGTGGTGCAAGGTGACATAACACTTAATATAAAAATCGTGGAGATTCGGGCTCCAATGTGGACAAAGAATGCCTTTGAGGTATTTTGACAAACACGTAGTGTGAACTAATGCCATTGAAGTGCTAGTAGGAATGAGGGATTGCCTCACCCGCCCAAATTGGCTTGGGAATTTCGTATTACCACTTGTGTACACAACAACAATACCATTCCTATGGGGTTTATGGGGTTAGGACAAACAAGCACATTGTTACTATGAAGAACATACCCAAAAGTTATCCGATTTCATTACTTTACTCAATTCGAAATTTGGCAAAGAAAAGAGTTAGAAACTATACCTTAGATGCTAAGGAGGGGTGATTTCTCTTCAATTGATGTTTCTAGTGAGTGAATGAATGGATGAACGAACGGCTTCAATAGAGTTTGTGTGTGAGGGGGAAGGGTGAATGGACTTGAAGTAGGGTGTTTTGTGATTTGGGGGGGGGGGGGGGGGGGGTGGATTAGGGCTTGCAGTTTTGTGTTTTAATTAATTTGTGTGCGTGTGTGGTGTTTTAAACTGGTGGGGATTAAAAAAAGAAAAGAATTTTTTTTTACAACATACCTGGCCTAGCGACAACATTGGAAACACGAGGCATGCAACGAGCTCAAGCGAGTTGTAGGTCGCGCGACGCTAGGCTCATTGCGAGATCAAGCGCTATACAGAGTGTGCGGAAACAGTTCTGTAGCGAGGTCCAGTGCGCTAGATGATGTGCACCGCGAGCTGTGTAGAAAGGGGATACCTGGCAACGCGAGAGACACAACATGGACTCGCGCGCCAGGAGATGGGCGACGCGAGGTCTGCAGCTAGGTCCATTCTTTTTTAGGCTTTGTGGCACGAGGTAGACAGGGAGGTCTGGAGCGTACTCATGCGATTTTCATTCCGTGTTCTGGATGACTCCAAGTGCTATGACCTCCTAACATGCTCCAGTACATGTTCAAACACCTAGACTTAACTAAAACTTGTTAGTTCCTAAAAACAAAAACAAAATTCTAGTTAAGCTAAAATAAACTACGAATTGGATTGCCTACCAAAGAGCACCTTATTTAACGTCACGACATAACGAATAAAACATTACAATGGGCTGCCTCTCGCGAAGCGCCTGATATAGCATCGCGGCACGATGCAAGCAATCGAACTTAAGGTTCACTCAACATTTGAGGCTCCTCAAATGAATCACCGATACAACCTTTTCCTCATCCATGCCAAACTAATGTTTCAACCGTTGACCATTGACTCTAAACTTGCGGGAGCCATCTTCTGATGCAATTTCTACGGCTTCGGTGGGATGCATCTCTACCACACGGAATGGTCCTGACCATCTTGACTTTAATTTGTCCATAAACAACTTCAATCTCGGATTGTATAGCAATATCACATCTCCAGGTTTTATATTTCGCTCAAGAATATTTTTGTCATGCATCATCTTCTTTATTTCCTTATATAGCCTTATACTCTCAAAAGCATGACACCGAAGCTCATCAAGTTCATGCAGCTCTATGTCTCTACTCGTTCCAGTGGCCTCTAAGTCAAGATTTAATTGCCTTAATGCCCAAAACAATCTATGCTCTAACTCCACCGGTAAGTGATATGCCTTTCAAAATACCAATTTTTACGGTGACATACCAATTGGAGTTTCGAATGCAGTGCGGTAGGCCCATAGCGCATCATCCAATTTTCTCGCCCAATCAGTCTGAGTAGCATTTACAATTTTTGTCAAAACACTCTAAATTTCATTGTTTGACACCTCCAATTGCCCACTTGTTTGTGGGTGATACGGAGTGGCAACCTTATGGAGAACGCCATATTTCTCCAACAACTTGGCAAAGGCTCGATTTCAAAAGTGGGTGCCTCAATTAATGATGATCTCTCTTGGAGTACCAAATCGGGTGAAGATATTTTTTCTTAGAAACCAATAACAACTTTTGCATCATTTGTTGGAAGTGCCACGACTTTTACCCATTTTGAGACATAGTCTACATCCACCGGTATGTACTTGTTGCCATATGAGTTGACAAATGATCCCATAAAGTCGATTCCCCATACATCAAATACTTTCACCTCTTGAATTGGGTTCATGGGCATCTCATGTCGACGAGAAATATTCCCCGTCATTTGGCACTCATCATAACGTTTTACCCAAAAGTGTGCATCTTGAAACAACATTGGCCAATAAAAGCCAGATTCCAGCACTTTAGCAACTGTCCTTATTCCTCCAAAATGGCCTCCATAGGACGAAGCATGATATGCTTTCAAAACAGAAGCTTGGTCTCTCTCAGGAATACATCTCCGTATCATGTTATCAATATAAATCCTAAAAAAAAATTGTTCATCCCAGAAATACACACGACAATCACGAAAGAATATTTTCTTCTGCATAGAGGACAAGTCATAGCAAACAATACTGCTCGCCGGGTAGTTTGCAATATCTGCATACCATGGAGCTACCTCAAGGCTCGTGGCTGAAAGATGTTCATCTGGGAAAGTATCCACCATCTCTTCCACCTCCACCCCCTTTTAAGCTCCTTCAAGCCTGGACAAGTATTCCATTCCCTTTCAGTCACAGATTTCCAAGTCGAACTCTTGCAGCAGTAACACCCATCGAGTCAGGTGCGACTTTGACGACTTCTTCTCAATTAGGTACCTGAGAGCAACATGGTCTGCATACACAATTACCTTCGAGCCTATCGGTCATGACCTGAATTTATCAAATGTGAAAACCCCATTAATATGTACAGCTACAGCAACACCGTTAGTTCCCGACAACGACGCCAAAATTTGATCAGGCCCAACTATGCCTCCTAAAATATCTAGTGGTCGTTGAAAATATAATCCAGTTTACAAATTAAGAGTCGAATCCCGCAGAGAACTAAGGCTTAGCCAGTTCAGTATTGCTAGAAATACAAGTTCAAATAATTTTCTTTTTAAACTAATTAATTAACAAATACTAAAAGCATTAAAATTATCAACTATCAAGACTAAGGGTTAGCGACAATATTAATGAGGTCTAAGTTATGATTTTTCCATTTGCCGGAATCCTTCATGCTACGCCTTCTATAATTTTGCATAAGTATTCTCTATCGATCGTGAGTACTTCGGGTATCGTAATTCTCTTTCGAGCAACTATCGCAATTTACTTGACATATTCTTCCAAACTACGCTAGCTGACATTACTCACCGCTCACTAAGATCGTACCAAGGTTTTGTTATTCCAAAACCCACATTTAAACCCTCTGTATTGATTCCTCACATACGATAGGAGTGATGTTATTTAACAACTACCTAAATATGTACCCCTTTCCAAGAAATGCACACGAAATAGGCACAATCAATTGAGGTCCCTTCTATCAACTAAAATAATCACGTAGTTGAACAAGAAGAGAAAATACAACGGCAAAATTATATTAAACGCAACAGAAAAAACAACCTTTAAAAGGTTCCATCAAATCCTAGATGGGAAAATTTAGCTACTCATAACCATACTAACTATCATGATAATAATTGAAAGCATTAAAATACAGATTAAGGAAGAGTGAAAGAGAAAACTCTTATGATTTGTTGCTTCCAAGTATTCTCGTTGCCTTCTTGCCTTTCCAATAATGTTCAACCCTCCCTCAACTCGTTTGGGCAGTATTTATATATTAGTACCAAAATCCCTCGGTCCAAATCCGGGTTAGAGTATTTTAAACCCGCAACTTTTAATTACCGGGCTATAGACCTTGCGAGGCAAGGCTTATAGCAGGGTCAGCCTGGCTACATAGATGGCTACGCCTGGCTTGTAGTGCGGTCAAGCTAGCTATAGAGCTGACTTTACCGCGTCTGTAGCACCGTAAGACAAGCTATAGAGCTGGCTTTACTTGGTCTGCAACACAGTTTGGGTACTTGATGTTTTTGTGTCTTTTTCTTGCATTTTTGTCCTCTTTTCCTGCAATTTCATTCGACTCTTTCTTTTGATGCTCCTACACATAAAACAACACAATTTAGCTCAAATGTCGCACAATTAATCACTAAACCAATAAAATATTGGGCGAGTAATGTACTAAAAGTATGATATTTTGGCCGAACATCACTTGATAATATACAGAACTGATCGACAAATCATGTGATATATCTGTTATAAAAACAAAAATTCTCTAAATTAGATTAGGTAAAGAAATCAAAGTGCACATGTTAATTAGTTGCATATATGAACTATTGATCTCGGCATTTTTAACAGGCTTCTTGATCCTCTAGTATATGGAGATTATCCTACAGAAATGCGAGAGTATCACGGC
>ML268023.1:0-13489 GCA_005239495.1 Nicotiana undulata
TTAGAAAATATTTTTCTTATGAACTCATTTTTCTTCAAGTGGAGGTCATTATTTTTCATATTATGAGGAAAATAATAATTTCCAAAACTCATTTTCAACATTCGCCACTCAGGTATAGCGCACATTAAAATGACGTTATACACATTTGAATTATTGTTATGTCAGTGATTATTGGTGCGACCACAAAAGGAGGTATAGCGCGCAAAAAGTNAATAGAGGTATAGCGCCTAAATTTCGTGCGCTATACCTTAACGACAAAAGTTACCGTTAAGGTATAGCGCATAAAATTTGAGCGTTATATATAATATTGTACTTTTTTTTACACTTATTAATATTCTTTTTGTCAAAAAAGATATTATTTTGATTCCGGACTCTTACATTTCTAGCTAGTCCTATGTATATAAAGTACTAAGTAACTAGCTATTTGAAACCCTAAAGCCCTATTCAGCAGTACTAGTTCTGACTTGCGTTGTAGAGTGGAGATGCTACTTGATTCCTATCTTAATTCTCATTTTGCCATGGCTAGTTTGTAGCATTTTAAAGAGTGAAGACGCAACTTTATGATTAGAGAGTAGAATCGATTGGAATTAAGACAAAATCACGGGAGAAACAACTTCAGCCTTAACTAGTTTTATGAGTTCAACCTAGTTTCCGAAAAATATTTTTTAATTTTTCTTTGTGTGGTTTGTTTAAATATTTTAGAAAATATTTTTCTTATGAACTCATTTTTCTTCAAGTGGAGGTCATTATTTTTCATATTACGAGAAAAAAAATATTTTTCAAAACTCATTTTCAACATTCGCCACTCAGGTATAGCGCACATTAAAATGACGTTATACACATTTGAATTATTGTTATGTCAGTTATTATTGGTGCGACCAAAAAAGGAGGTATACCGCGCAAAAAGTAAGCGTCATAGGTATAGCGTACAAAAGATCCGCGCTATACCTGACTAGTCAAATCTGACAGAGGTATAGCGCCTAAATTCTGTGCGCTATACCTTAACGACAAAAGTTACCGTTAAGGTATAGCGCATAAAATTTGAGCGTTATATATAATATTGTAATTTTTGTTACACTTATTAATATTCTTTTTGTCAAAAAAGATATTATTTTGATTCCGGACTCTTACATTTCTAGCTAGTTCTATGTATATAAAGTACTAAGTGACTAGCTATTTGAAACCCTAAAGCCCTATTCAGCAGTACTAGTTCTGACTAGCGTTGTAGAGTGGAGATGCTACTTGATTCCTATCTTAATTCTCATTTTGCCATGGCTAGTTTGTAGCATTTTAAAGAGTGAAGACGCAACTTTATGATTAGAGAGTAGAATCGATTGGAATTAAGACAAAATCACGGGAGAAACAACTTCAGCCTTAACTAGTTTTACGAGTTCAACCTAGTTTTCGAAAAATATTTTTTAATTTTTCTTTGTGTGGTTTGTTTAAATATTTTAGAAAATATTTTTCCTATGAACTCATTTTTCTTCAAGTGGTGGTAATTATTTTTCATATTACGAGAAAAAAAATATTTTCCAAAACTCATTTTCAACATTCGCCACTCAGGTATAGCGCAAATTAAAATGACGTTATACACATTTGAATTATTGTTATGTCAGTTATTATTGGTGCGACCAAAAAAAGAGGTATAGCGCGCAAAAAGCAAGCGTCATAGGTATAGCGTACAAAAGATCCGCGTTATACCTGNGTAGATGGAGTATTTGTTTTTTCATTCAACAAAAATGAATATGTTCTTTTCATGATGTAAATAAATATTTTCTTTCATTTCAACAAAAAAAAAAATACTTTCTTATCAATTTTCATGATATATAAAAAGTACTTGGTTTCATTCCAACAAAATGACATAGTAAAAATTATTTTCTTTTATTTTAAAAAATGAGTATTTTCTTTTCATAATATAGAAAAAGTATTTTCTTTCATTTCAACGAAATAAGTACTTTTTTTTTCAACCAATAAAAAGTATTTTCTTTTTAGTTATGGACATAAATTTTAACGTTGTTTTTAATTAAAAGTTCAGGTGGCTCGGAAAAATAGATGCCTCACCAAGATTTCTAAAACGTACCGCCAGTTATTTCTCTTCGAAACCCCTCATTGATACGTTCCGTTCTAACTTCACCATTGCCCCGCCATTTTTGTTATAGCCGTGGATGCAATTTCAGTACCTGGATATAATTTTCTTTTCTTTTTCATTTTTTCAATTTATTTTCTATCGATAAAGTTTTTTCTTTAATCAGACGCATTTTGTACACGTTACATTTGTTACTATCACATGAACATGGTCAACGATCAAAATATATTTATTAGTTATCGTAAATTTGAATGTTCAAATAAAAAAATTAAAAAACCCTATAAATTTAAGTAGTCAAAATACCATTAGTCATAAATACAAAATATCCTTCCGATAAGCTGCCACAGTGACGAGAAGAAAATAGCTTGGGGATCAAAGGGTACAGAAAGTAACATTTGCAAACGGCAAAGCCAGGGCAGCAGTTTCCACGTGTCAACCTGCTGCGGACGTGGTCCCCATATGACAACCAATTACGCAACACGTGTCGCGAAATGCCAACCTGGTCTCGCGTTCCCACGTCAATAGGACCCCACAAAACCCAAAAAAAGAAGCAGACCTAAAGACAAACCTGAAAGGTAGTGTTAGTAGTAGTCGTAGCGAGTGGACCACCACGCGGCCGCCTTGGATAGTGAGCTGGGGCCCATGCTCCTAGATGTGGGGGCATGGAACCCTGCCATTCACATGACCTAAATATATGGCCCACAGCTCTACTCTCTCTCCTCTTGCTTTGGCCCCACCACTGCGTTAGCTGGACCCCCCATTCTGCTGTATATTGACACCCCTCTTGAGATGGGGACCACTCTTTTCCCGCGGGGCCCACTTTCCACGTGCACTAGACGAATGTCACGTGCAACTTTGAAGTAATCTAAGCGCACGGGGCAAATGACCCCATGAAAAGCACTAAACTGTGGCACTGCTACAAAGGGATTTTAAAGTGTTACACGAGAATACAGGCACAAAGAAATGGTCCCACGCTTAGTTAAAAAGAGAAAAGATTTAAACAAAACCATTTTGATTTTGGCAATCAAATTAAAACTAAGACAAAGCTACTTCAACCTAAAAAGTAATAGCAAATTGATCCAAAGTTAACCAACCTAAAAGCTCAAGGAGTTAGGAGTAGTATCTACAAGCAAAATATTACTAAGACAAAGCTGTGAATTAGCCAAAAGCATCAAAATACTAGATGCTTATCCATAAGAGTGGATAACAAAAGACATGGAAAATTAAAACAAAAAAGAAATTAAAAGAGAACTTTATGGGCCTAGAACCCTAACTGATTTTCTGCCCCATTGAAAATGTATTAGGATTTCGAGGAGGAAGTTTGATCATTTTCACTAGAACCAGAACCAACCATAAACTGAAGCTCTCTTTTGTCATAAATCTCCAATGAAAAATCCCTAAGCATCTGTGTAGTAGTAGTGGTTGTAGTAGTGGTAACACCAGTAGAACTGGAACTTGGAGCCATGGCTGAAACATTCCCATCACTTTTTGACGAACTAACTTGAACCTCAGCAGCAGAGACCCCTGCATAACTAATTCCAGGTTGCATTGCAGATACATAATTTGAAATGGGCCTTCCTGGAATATTATATATTGGGGTGGCCCACAACTGAGGTGGATACGAAGGCCCAGCAGTAGCAATAGTAGTGGCACTAGTGGGTGGCGGCTGCACCATAAAGAAAGTCGTCCCACCGGTAACTGCAGTGGTGGGTACAAGCCCATTACTAGAGCCCACTGCCCAAACAGGAAGGAGACTTTGTGGGGCGATTGGAGCCACTGGTGCAAAATGGGACGGCTCAT
This sequence comes from Nicotiana undulata, assembly GCA_005239495.1. Taxonomy (NCBI): domain Eukaryota; kingdom Viridiplantae; phylum Streptophyta; class Magnoliopsida; order Solanales; family Solanaceae; genus Nicotiana; species Nicotiana undulata. The sequence goes on from ML268023.1 coordinate 3,887, forward strand.
GCATGTCATAAAACTCGCTGTTTGCCGCTCTCTTTCTCCTCTTCGTCGCGCTTTCTCCTTCTCTATTCGTCGCCGGCGAAGTCGTCGGTATTTTCAGCGTTCCGTTAACTGATACGGCAATCGCCGGAACTGTACCCGTTCCGGTAGCTTCAATAATAGCAGGCTCGGCGCGTTCTAGAAGCCAGCGTATAGTCTCGCCGTCGGATTTATGGCCCAGTTCCCGTGTTAATTGGAAGATTCTAGCAGCACACGCCGCCGGCATACGGATTCTCCGACCACGGCCTTCAACTTTCGTGTGCCGGTCCTTTGAGGATCTTTTAGCAGGCGGTTTTTCTACCTTTTGCAGTTGCATATTAAGCCCAACTGACATAGTGCCTCCTCGCAAATCGTTGTCCTCTGGCTCTTTCTTTAACAAAGGCACAATATCTGTTGACGGCGGCGGAGAAGGGCCGACTCCTTCAGCGTCACTTACATGCTGCCCTACTGCTGTAATGGTGTACTCATCCGAATCGCCAAGTAATGGATCAGCGGATGATATCTTCGAGTCGTTAACCTCGTCATCTTCCGGTTCAATACTTTGTTTGTTCTCCATGTTGAAGACAAAAGCCAAAAACAACTGAAATAGCTGAAATCCTAGAAAAAATGGGAAACAAAAGGATTAAACCCCAGAAAAATTATAGCCGAAATTAAATCCACAGAAAGCGTGAAATATGAAGAGAAACAAAGGGTGTGCTTATGAATGACGAAAACTTAGAAAATGGGGAAGCGACTGAGAAACAAAAAATTTCGTCGTTGGTTATAATATTTGACTGATAATTTCTATAGTGAAGAAGGAGCTTGAGATAAAAAGAAAAAGAAATAACAGTAAAAACGGATTCAGAGAAGATAACAGACCTTAGGGATGAAAAAGAGAGCCCCACTTGTTTACTGGGTTCCATACAAGGAGAAAGAGTAAGGGGCCCTCTTGCCAAACCCTATAAAAGATCAGAGGGAGAAGAGTAATCCACGGTTAAGAATCTCAATGAAAAGATTGGGCCCCGAGATCTTGACACGTCACTGCACTCAGAAAACTAGGGTGGGGTCCATTCTTTGGGCTTTTGCTGTAAAATAACTGGATTTTGAATTGGGATATTCGTCATGAGTTGTACTTGTTCTGCCTGGATAATAAATTGTCTCTAAATTACTACTATATGTCGCTTAAAATTGGAACACGTTTTTCTTTTTCAGAAAATGAATATTGCTGACATTGTTAAATATAGCATCGTTTTGATTTTGGGATTTTGGAGTTATGCACAAGTATTGGTTCGGACTTGATATAGGTTGGCAAACCGGCCATATCCAGTGCAACAATGAACATTTGGACAGACCTATTGCTGGCATTCTAATAACAAAGTATAGAAGGAAGAGAAAACAAAGAAGAGCAGGAAGTCGATTTCATAAAGTTTGTGAGAGGGCGCGTGGATTTTTGTTCAAGAAAGCGAAGATATTTGAGATTATGAAAAGCTTTTTGGCACCATTAAGAGGATATCAGTATTCAGTAATCAGTAGTCTTCAACATCCAACAATATATGCCTTTGAATAACAAGCAACCTCTGAAAACTTGATGAATATACCATTTTATGCTAGTTTATGACCCCATCTTTTCCGTCTTAAGAGTTGACCAAAGGCCATTCGCTATCGCCCTGCAATTCAACTGTCCCTAGTATAGATTGTGGTTGAAGAATCTTTGATGAATGGCAGAGAGATGTCGGTCTTACAAGCGAGCTGAAATGTTTACTCCGATAAGCTTGCTGGCCTGGCAAATTGCAGCTCTCACATTCTTGTACTTCCTCCTGATAACAAAGAAATATCTGCAAGCATCAGTGAAGCCTTCTTGAATTGAAAGTAAATCCTGTAAACAAACATATTGGTATAAGCCTTGGGATCCATCAATAATGCTTTCTTGAAACAAACATAGTGGTGTAACCCCTGTGGCTCAAGTCGAGAGACATCCATCATTAGAACAAAATCACATTTTGGAAGTGTGAAAACCATATATCCTTCATCAGTTCTTAGAGAAGCCATCACTGTGGTTGGTGCCTCTGATTTTAACCAAAGCGAAAGCACAAGCTTGACATGTTCTCAACAATTATTTATGGAAGTGTAGTTAATAAGATCAATAACTTTCTCATCCACCCAATCCCCCGTATCTTGAATCTTCAGTTCCACCATTCAAGAGCAAAAAAGCCTAGAGAACAGATAACCATGACAACCCTGGACAGTATCAAGCAAAGGACTAGTCTGACATGCTTCCTCTACAGGACGGTTCATCCATTTCTTAGATAATTCTTCTGCAATGGCAGCAAGCTGATGCTGCAAGACAGCTGCACCTAGCGGTCCTACCAAATTGAGCCTTGTTGCAGCGGATACAACATCTCTCATTGTAGTAAACATGTAAGCCTTCTGAGAAGTTTCAGCATTTAATCCAAGAAGCCCACATACAAGTCCAAAAATGGGGGCATGGTGGAACCGGACAGCTCCGCTAGTCAAAGACATTTCTCGCATAGTTTTTAAAGACGGAACTTCCTGGAACACGGCGGCAGCTACCCTCAAAAGTGCTGATCCTTGTGAGATAGATGCTTTCCTCCCAACTTCATTTGTTAGTGTTGCATCCAATATTTTATCAAGTTTATACCATGTTTCGATATTAGGAGATGCATTCAAAGTACAGATGAAAGGAAGCAATAGACTTCCTGTATTCTCCAGTATATGGGTCACAAATGTTCGAAGGTCTTCAGGCCCAGAGACTAACCGAGCTTGAATAGCAGCCTCAAGGCCAAAAGAATGAGCAAAACCACCCGTAGGAAGAACTGAATCAAGCAATTGCCATTGGCTCCACTGAAGTAGTGATCCATTTGGTGCAAATTGGGGAGTGTCATAAATTTTTTCTACCACATCCTCCATTTCTAAAGGCCTGAGCATTTGGAAGTCAAAAGCAGGACAGAACAACCAAATAAAAAACAGGAGGAAACAACAATCCATGTTGAACCAGTCAGAATGGTCCAAGAAAGATTATGTAAATTAAGTTCATTTTGATAACTCTAAACAAAAGAAATCTTGTGCAATCAAATAGCAAAAGGAACCTTTTGAAATTAGATACATTCCCAGAAATAGCAATAGATTCCTGTCCAACGAAAACTTACTGAAGATCTTAAACGTATTAGTCTTGGAAAAATCAGTTGACGATCAAATAGTCAGATCAGATTCTTACTAACAACCTTATGTCCCAGCAAGCGAAATTGATCATATATATCCTGACAGATTTCATACACAACCTTAGAATCTATAACCAAGGTTTCACCCACTGGCTACTCAGAAGCAAACAATTGTTCTTTAACACCCAACGTCCTCTATATCATTGAGACTACTAAGATAATATCTAAGCAATTACATAGGACCGACATGCTATCTTGCAGTTAATTAGACATCAAACTTTCTAAAGCAGCTATTCTTAGACCTATTTGATTATAGACAATCCTTCGTTCAGCTTACAAGTAGTATTGAATTCTGTAGTTAACAGCAAATTAGTTAAGTTTGAGTATAACGCGCTGATCTGACAATAGTACGGATGAAGCATAAAGTACTCCATCGTCAACACATCCAAAAAAGGTTAGCCGGAAAGCGTGACTCCATGATACATAAACTAAACATTTCCAGTACAAAAGCACTTTCATTTCCATTTGCTGGACTGCTAAATCTGAAACGCTTAAAAGATAAAACAAAAACTTCATTTTGGTGATTTACAATCCACGGACTAGCATCTAGAATCCAATCTCTAATAATTGATGATTTAGATAGACGATAAATCGTTATTCCTTAATAAAATTTAAATTATAATTTTCGCTAATCGTCTAATATACTAAATTAATTCAGTGGCCATATTGAATAGTAGATAATTTGGATAAAAGGGTATACCGTATGTCAAATGATGTCAAATGCTCAAATTTGCGTCGTTAGAAATTGAAGCATGTAATTTTGTTCGTACAAGGAGTAAGCGAACAACTCTCAGTCTTCGAATATTATCTGAAAAACTCAAAACAAACAACATAAAGATTAATATATTACGTACTCTGAATTATGATCACTTGAAGCAAAAAAGACTGGGAATTTATTTATAGATATCAAGAAGAACTATGACCAACCTGTGCTGACTGTAATTAAACAGTGGGGAGAATTAGATTTTCTACGTTGGATTTGAGTAATAAAGGACGGGAAAGGAAGTGTTGAAGATGAAGGAGAGGGAGCGACAGAAAGCCGAAATTGATGGGCTAATATAAACCGGATCCGAGCCCAAATTCGAAATTAATTGGAGGAGCATGGGTTACTTGATTGAAGGTATATCACGTGGGAGAATTGATTTGTAATTAAGTAGTAATGTAATTTGATAATTTTTTTATCAAACTAATAATTATTGTATTTAATAATATATTTTTTGTTAAAAATTATTAAAATGCCATGAAAGATTTACATTAAGAATGAGCTGACAGTAAAAGTTTGTTGGCAGTTATCTTTTGCTAAGTACAAAAATTTGTTTCATGTTAAAATTAATCGATTTTTAATTGAGTACTTAAATTGTTCATTACTATTTGATTCAATTATCATTAATATATTTTGGTAAATGATAGATTTCTCAATGGACAATTGATTTGATAGTGTTACATTGAAAATGTAGTCGTCGTAATATGTGTTTGGTAGTGTATGTCTCATATTTAAGAAAACAAATCGATAAATAACTGAAAAAATCGAAAAACCGACAAAAAATGAATCAATAAAAAATCGACTTAATTAGTTTGATATTGGTTCCAATATTTGAAGAACCAACTTACTTAGTTTGGTTTCTTTCTTGGGAAAAACGATCCAAATCGAACCAATAACACTCCTACCACATCTATTGGTATGAACAAGGAAAATACTCGACTAGCTAGCCTTTTATCCTAATTCTCGACTTCCACACCTTTCAATCAAATGTCATGTTTCCTCACATCGTCACGTCTTGCCTGATGGCCTATCCCTAAATGGAGGATCCTCCTCTAATGTTTTAGTAATTAAAAATAGCTTAGTGATTTTCTATAACACTTAAATAAAATTGAGTAATCATTTACTACCAAAAATAATTAATATTTCAAATAAAATGAAAATTGAATGAGTTTATCAATATAAATTATTTACAAGGTGGTCAGCGCCTGAAACTGTGCTCGGTGGCGGGCGACCCGTATGCTAACTTGAATCAAGCTCCGGGACTCCTGAATCCTGATTAGTGAAGAATATCGTCAAAAGCATTTGAGGTTTACGTTGGAGCTTGGAGCTGCAAAGTTTCTCAGGTACGCTAAATCCGTTTAGGCGAATATAGCAGGATTGTAATGAATGAGTCAAAAATCTTATGAAAAAAGTAGTGCATTTCTTTCTGAAAGTCGAGTTAGAATCAAGCCTCTCCATTGGCATTTCCCATTCATTCGTAACTCGTAAGTGGTCAATGAAGTGGGTCAGGTTTAAATCCCAGCTTGAGGCAAAAACATTACAAATTTCTTCCCATTATTCCAAAGTCTTGATGGACAAAGTTACCTGGTACCTATGATAGTGTGAGGTAGCTGGCAAGCTGACCCGAACACCACAATTAACACAAAAGGTTAATCATTCAAAGGATGATGAATGACTAGGTAGATCAACTAGTAGAATCCTCCCCCATCACGTAGTTCGCATCAGTTCTGCGTCAAATGATGAACATGTGGGAACATTAAAATTGTTTTAGAAAAGCGAGTTTTCAAATATCAAAAGGAAAACCAAATCCAAGAGCTACATAAGTGTATATACAAATGTTGTGGGCATAAGCTGAGACTTAAAGTTAAAGGGTTTCTTTTTAATGTATTTTATATCTTACACAGAATGCTTAAATTAGTTCTGCAAGAGTAAAACTAGATTTCCTTGGCTTAAAGATGGACGTGGAGTGCGAAATTGATGCTAGGAAAGGTGTTTCTTTGTCAAGTGATAAAACATGGATTCTAGTTATGATCTCCTGAAATAGCATCAGTCCTTTGACGTTTCATGGTCAGGTCATGCTAGCTGCATCATCTTTCTCATTCAGCAGAGAAATTTTTCGCTAATGTAAAGTTTATTATCCTCTAGATTTTCCATGTTCGGTAATATACAAAATCTTGGGGTAGTACCCACGGGCGAAGCGATATGTTATAAAGTGTAGTCAACTGACCACCCTTCGTCGAAAAATTACACTGCGTATATAGATAAAATATTAAATTTTAGAGGTATATAACATATATGGAACACTCTTTCTCGGAGAAATGTTTTCATTTCTTTCAAGTTTGAACACCCTTTAGTAAATTCTTGGTTTCGCTACTAGTAGTACCGCTGTCTTTTCCCTCACCAACACAAAAGTATTCTGATGGTGTGGCCTGTGAATTTGTTATTAATTGTACCTTTCGATCTGGTGCTAGATTTATCTCACTGCATTTGTCATGACGTTAGCACTAAAGGGATGAAATTAAAGGTCCTTTTATTAGGAATCAGTACTAATCCTTTTGATGCGCTTCATTCTTATAATCTTGTCGAAGAGTGCAATGACTGCGCAACTTATGTCAGAATATGCTACATGTTATTACGTTTGCACTCATTTGTTGAAAACATATCACCAAGTTTTCTCCCTGAAAATTATAACCTGTTATTCATGTTATATCTGGTGAAGTCATTTTTTGTGCAGAATAAATTCCTCAAATGCAACTAGATCCTGCAATATTTTTATCAACTAATTATAGCTCTATCTCGTCATCCACAGATATTCACAATACTCAGGTTCTATCAATTGAAGCAAGGTGAAACAAATTGATAAAAAAGTGAATCCAACTCCTGACTTTTCCTAAGTACCTTTCTCTCCATTTGTTTCCATTTCACATCGACTAATACAAGTATCACACTTCAAATATTTTGCAGTAAAAAGAATTGCTGACGAAACCCGCTGTGTTAAACTTCAATGGTTTTCTGATACAGAGAGCTGTATCTCCATCGTTCTTTCTCCACAAAGTCTGCATCAAGAAACTGGGCTATGAATGTCCAAAGCCGGTAAACATCTTCAAAATTGGCCAGAAAGCTAAGGGCAATTGTAACTACTGATATGCCAAAGTCGGTTCTTTTAGATTTCTTGCCTTCTGCTTCTTTTTCTTCACCCTTTTTTCTTTCTATAGTCCTCTGCTTCTCTTCCTCGTACTTGTCCAGAAACCACACATGCGAAAGAAACCCGTGGCTGAGAGAAATATTGTTCCGATCAGCAAGCTTCTGTATGAGAATTGGTTCCACCCTTTCTCCTTTCCAGTCAAACAGATTAAACGCCAGAGCTGTCCCCCTGTCAAATTTTATCTTTGGTCCATAGATTCTGACCAGAGGAAAATGGTCCAACCTATTTGGATGCTGAAGTTTCAGTAGTGCACTAATGAGCCAATTAACTAGATACCTTCTTCTGTTACTGATTTGCATCAATCCCAGCGAATCCACATGATCCAAGCATCTGCATTGAATCTCCAAGATTTCCTTTTCCTCCAGCTTAGTATTGTTTCCTAGTGAAATAATGGATTGATCTGGTTCCTCTTTGCTCTTTTCCTTTCGAGCAACTTCTCTTTCTTCTTTCCTCGAGGTCTCACTGTTTTCAGAAACATGAGCTGAATGCGAGCCAGATATATGTAGTTCATCCATCTTTGTATAAAAGTTGGATTTTTGTTCAAGCTCTGTGCCACTGCCTGATGAATCTAGAGAATTTAAGAGCTGTGTTGGTGGAACAATACTTACAATGCCTGCACTAACAGAAGCTTCCAACGTTGATACGACTGATTTCTTGACAAGGAGGCATCCAAACCCTGTAGGATTTTCACCAAAAATCTTGTAGAATGAGCAAATAAGGAAGTCAGGATGGAATAGAGAAAGCCCAAAGCTATCCATGTCTTTTGGTCCCAATGCACATGCATCAAGCAAGACATGCCAACCATTTTCCTGTGCCAAACTCATCCACTGATAAGAGTAACTGGCTCCAGTCACTCTTGACTGTAGTGGGAACACAAACAGTCCCCTTGATTTCTTTTTCTTCTTCTTCCTTATAATTAGTTTCTTAAGTTTTTCGGAGTGAATTCTTAGCCGTGGCCACTTGAATTCTGCTGACAATATACTAGCCCCTCTTTTTTCTGATGTATTGACCATGGTATCCAATGCTTCACTCTCATGGTCATAGACTGTTAGAAGCTTTCGACTAGTCTGGAAAGGGTAAGATTCTGCTATAAGCTTGAAAGCTGATGATTTATTAGCAGTAAAAACCATGGAGTATTCATTTTGAGACATGTTAAGAAAATTCATGATTTTTTTCTTGATACTAGATTCCAATAGTGATCCATGACCACCATGTAGTAGCTCAGATTTGAGATTCACAGACTTACAAGATATGTCAAAGAAAGGATAATCACAACATTCATTGGATGATGATGGAGAAGAAGAGGATGTCATAGGGACAAGTGCAGAGAGCTGTGATTGAACCTGTGAGTAAGAGAAGAGACCAATGCCAATGTAATCCAGGCACACATGATTGGAGATTGACAGATGATAGTATTCTTGACTTCGAATTTTGTCGACTTGGCGAGTTTCTGAGTATTTGGGGTAGGTTTTGATGAAATGAGCAAATGATTCTTGATATGAAGGGAGGGATTCATGGTTAGTGAAGTGAGTATTTGGAAAGAAAGAGGAAGTTGTTGTGGCGGCAAAGCTATGGCGGCAAGCTGCAGTTGTGCTTTTGATCTTGGGAAGAGGCTGCTGGTTTTGGGACTCAAGTAGTATAAGGAGAGGATTGGGGCAACAACCCTTTTGGCCTGATAATTTCTCAGCCTCTTTCAAGCAAGATGAGGACATACTTTAGCTTCTGGAATTTTTTCTAAACAGTTTGATGAATTATCTCCATTCAACTCTTGCTTTGTAATTGCTTGGTAAGTCAGCTTTCATGTTTTAAATAGTGATGCTTACTTGTTAAGAAAATGACCTATAATTATTGTCCTTGACCGCATTTTGGCCAAGTTGCTACCACTGGGACCTGAGATCATTACTATACATTTCTTCGAGCTACTGTATTTGACCTTTTCTCCATATTTAATAAAGAAAAGTTCTTCCTTTTTGCCCTTTTCCCACTCATTCTCGTCTTTCTGCTAAAGTTGACTCAGCTTTTACAAATTAAAAAAAGAGAAATATATCTCACTATTTTTACTAATTCAACAGAATGTTAGTATATAGTTAATCAGTCCATTATATTTAAAAAAGAAACTTAATCAGTCCATACCTTTTACTGTCAATGTATCCGTCAATATTTTACTCCTGCCTCTTACCTACAATATTCCCACACCATTTCTTTCCTTCTTTTTTCTGTACGTGGCAGAGCTAGAATTTTGAGGAGTTGGAAACCAAAATAATACAAAAATAAACATTAAGAACGAAAATAAGTGGGAAAAAAAAAAGGTTACATATCTATGTATAACGCTCAAGTACAGGGCGCTATACATTAACACCGTTAATGTATAGCGCCCTGTA
>ML268024.1:0-44686 GCA_005239495.1 Nicotiana undulata
CACATGCTAAACCACTTTTATTTCACTGCAGTCACATGTTTCCAGGAGCTTTTTAGTTGTTTTTCCTAAGGTCTATCACATGTAAAAAGGGACCCACATGTAGATAAGTTTTCCATGTAAGATAGGTTTATTATAATGCAAGTTTGTCTTGAAATAACCTCCTAGCCCTATATAAAGGAGGCCTGGTAGTAGTTGTAAGATCATCTTACAATTATCCTGCAATCATCTAGTAAACTATCTTTTGTGATATATTACATATGAGTTATTTCTAAATTTCCCTCTTGTTCTTTCTTTCGAATGGATGGAAAGGCCGGTCCATGTATGAAAATAGAGTAAGAATACTCTAAGAAAGTTAGCTTGTTGTAGTACGAAAGTTTTCTGAGTTATAACAGTTGGGTTGATTATAGTACAAAAGTTTTCTGAGTTGTGTAGCTTGGCAAGCCGTCCCTTATGGGTTGTTGAAGCCAGCCCCTTTGGTAGGAAAACTTTTGAGACTATAAGCAAATTAACTATTAGTGCACCTTGGCAATAGCCAGCCCCTTTTGTAGGAAACCTTCCGTATCTATGATATAGTTTGCCTTCTTGGAGTCTCTTGCTCTGTTCATTATACTGTGCTTCCCATAAGGAAACCAACTAAAACAACCAATACTCTTTCCATAATAACCACAACAATATTTAACAACAAAATAATAAGGTCAAGCAGTCATAGGAACAATGATGAACAATTAAGACAAGAATCCATTAAGTTGGGAACAGGAAAATGATCATGTTTAACAAGCAATTTGGTGGTGCATAGATACTCGTCACCTCACCTATACACCACACACATGCAATTCACATAGCAAATAAGTGGGGATTCATATTCCCTCAAGTCAAGGTTAGACCAAACACTTACCTCAATTTCACAGGCCACTCACTGCTCAATTACAACTTTTCCTTTAGAATCTTGCTCTCACTTGCTCGAATCTAATCATAATTAACTCAACATCGTTAATTAATGCTAAAGGAACCTAGCTTTATTGAAAATTACAATTTCCCCTAAGTTTTCTAAATAAAAGTGAAAATCCGACCTCGGCCCCCCTTGGTCTAAACTCGGGGTTCGGACCAAATTACGTTTACCCATTCACCCACGAACCCAAATATATAATTAGTTTCGAAATTCGACCTCAATTTAAGGTAAAAATTCAATTTTTATAAAATTCTCTAACTCTACCCAAACCCTCAATTTTTACCAAGGAAATTCTTAGTTTTTGATTTAAAAGTGATGAAAAACAATGAGTAATTGAAAGAGTAAAGTTTAGGATTGATTACCCATGACTTGCGGATAATATTTGGTGAAGAAATTCGTTCCTAGGGCTGTGGGGTTCGAAAATTTGATGAAGAAGAAGTCTACCCATTTTATATATATTTTTCTGTCAGCTATTCTGCCTCGTTTCTCGTGCCAAACGATCCCGAAACTCGATTTTTATGTCTCCAATGGATTCCTTGTGAAATTCTAGTCAAGTTAGGCTTTTGAATCACTCAATTTGACCTTATGAAGGAGATATGTAGGTTTTAATATTTGCAAATAGTGCAGATTTTTAATACGCCGTCAGTGACAATTTTGTAATTAACCTGAAAAATCTGACAATTTAGTAAAATGACCATAAAATCCTCATACGAGGTCCAAATTCGATGATTCTTTTGGCAACGGGTCCGTAATTACGATACGGATCTAATACTACATTCAAAACAGAAATCGGAGCTCATTTGTTCAATATGATATCATTTATGCTTGAAGAAAACGATGTCGAAGCATAAGAAAGAACGAATGCAACACAACCCAAACCTATTTGAAACTCATCCGAGCCCTCGGGGCTCCAAACCAAACATGCACACAAGTCTAAAAGTATCATACGGACTTGCTCGTGCGATCAAATCATGAAAATAACATGTAAACCTATTAATTAAACCTCAAAACTCATTATTGTTCTCAAGAACACTTAAAGTTCACTATTTATCAACCGGACGTCATAATCACGTCAAATAAATTTCGATTTTCACCAAATCTCCCAGACAATGCTTAAATATCATAACAAAACTGTATCGAGCTCCGTAACCAAAATACGGTCCCGATACCAACGATTTCAAACGTTAATTCATTTCTTTATTTCATTAATAATTCAGCAAAACAATTTCTTTCAAAAATTGATTTTTAAGGCTTGGGACCTCGGAATTCAATTCCGGGCATACGCCCAAGTCCCATATTTTACTACGGACCTTCCTGGATTGTCGAAACTCAGATCTGGGTTCGTTAACTCAAAATGTTGACTCAAGTCAACTAAACCAAATTTTTAATTCTAAAAATTATTATTTCTTATATATTCACATAAAAGCTTTCCGGTTTCACGCCCGGACTGCGCACGCAAATCGAGGTAGTTAAAATTAATACTTTTATGGCTAATAATCCTAGAACAGAGTCAGACCCCTTGGGTCATCACAATCTCCACCTCTAAAACAAACGTTCGTCCTCGAAGGGACATAAATGATTACCTGAATTTGCAAACAAGTGTGATATTTACTCTACATGTCCGACTCGGACTCCCAAGTAGCTGCCCCTACGGGCTGGACTTTCCATTGCACTCGAACTGAAGGATAACTCTTAGATCTCAACTGACGAACCTGCCGGTCTAAAATGGCTACCGGCTCCTCTTCATAAGTCAAGTCTTTGTCCAATTGGACAGAGCTGAAATCTAACACGTGGGACGGGTCACCATGATATTTCCAGAGCATAGATACATGGAATACCGGATGAACTGAGGATAACCTTGGAGGCAACACAAGTCTATAAGCTACCTCCCCCACCTTATCAACAATCTCAAACGAACCGATATACCTAGGGATCAACTTGCCCTTCTTCCCAAACCTCATAACACCCTTCATGGGCGACACACGAAGCAATACTCTCTCTCCATCCATGAATGTCATATCACGAACCTTACGATGGACATAACTCTTTTGCCTAGACTGAGCTGCACGAAGTCTCTCCTGAATAATCTTGACCTTATCTAAGGCCTCCTGAACTAAGTCTGTACCTAATAACCGAGACTCTTCCGGCTCAAAGCATCCAAATAGCGATCTGCAATGTCTACCATATAACGCCTCATAAGGAGCAAACGGAATGCTCGACTGATAACTATTATTATAAGCAAACTCCGCTAGCGGCAAGAACTGATCCCACGAACCTCCAAAGTCAATAACACAAGCACGAAGTATATCCTCCAATATCTGAATGGTACGCTAGGACTGCCCGTCAGTCCGAGGGTGAATTGTTGTACTCAACTCTACTCCGGTATCCAACTCATGCTGAAATGCCCTCCAAAAGTGCGAAGTAAACTGCGTATCCCGATCAGAAATGATAGACACGGGCACACCATGAAGGCGAACTATCTCCCGAATATATTACTCAGCCAACTGCTCTGAAGTATAAGTACTTGCCACAATAATGAAATATGCTGATTTAGTCAGCATATCCACAATAACCCAAACTGCGTCAAATTCCTCTGAGTCTGTGGGAGTCCAACAACGAAGTCCATAGTGATACGCTCCCACTTCCACTCAAGAATCTCTACCTGCTGAAGCAAACCACCGGGTCTCTAATGTTCATACTTTACTTGCTGACAACTTAAGCAACGAGCCACATAAGCAACAATGTCCTTTATCATCCTTCTCCACCAATAATGCTGCCTCAAATCCTGGTACAATTTTGCAGCACCTGGGTGAATCTAATACTTAGAAAGGTGAGCCTCCTCAAGGATCAAATCACCAAGGACATCAACACTAGGCACACATATACGACCCTGCATCCTCAAAACATCATCATCTCCAACTGTAACCTGCTTGACATCACCGCGCCACACTGTGTCCCTAAGAACCATCAAATGCGGGTCATCATACTGCTGATCTCTGATACGCTCAAATAAAGAAGACCGAGCGACTGTACAAGCTAAAGCACAACTGGGCGAAATATCCAACCTCACGAACTGATTTGCTAAGGTCTGAATGTATGAAGCTAACTGTCTCTCACCGACTGGAATAAATGCAAGGCTGCCCATACTCACCGCCTTCCTACTCAATGCATCTTCCACTGCATTGGCCTTCCCCGGATGATATAATATAGTGACGTCATAATCTTTCAGTAACTCTAGTCATCTCCTCTGTCTCAAATTAAGATCCTTCTACTTGAACAAGTACTAGAGACTGCGATGATCCGGGTACACCTCACATGGCACACCATAACGATAGGGCCTCCAAATCTCCAATGCATAAATAATGGCTACCGACCCTAAGTCGTGGACAAGGTAATTCTTCTCATGGACTTTCAACTGTCGCGACGCATACGCCATCACCTTGCCATCTTACATTAATACTGCACCAAGTCTAACTCGGGAAGCATCACAATACACCGTGAAAGAACTCGAACCTGATGGTAACACCAACACCAGTGCTGAAGTCAAGGCTGTCTTGAGCTTTTGAAAGTTCGCCTCACACTCGTCTGACCCTTTGAATGGGGCACCTTTCTAAGTCAATTTATTCATAGGGGATGATATAGATGAAAACCCCTCCACAAAACGACGGTAGTAACCTTCCAAACCCAAGAAACTCCTAATTTTCGTGGCTGTAGTGGGTCTAGGCCAGTTCTTAACTGCCTCTATTTCCTTAATATTTGTTCATAGTCAATTACAGAATTATCAAATAGCTTCACGCTAACAATAATCTCCTTTCAAACATTCACAATACTGATAACGAGATACGATGCTTGAAGACCTTGTAATTATATACCCGAATTAACGTGTCTCATTTAACGCCACATGGGCGGGCACATACTTCGTAGGTCAAAGCTCAATAATTATAGCACGAATCTGGCAAATTATGCACAAATAATTTATTTATTTATTTATTTATTCATTATTATTATTATTATTATTATTATTATTATTATTATTTTATACAAAAAATTTCGAATAAACCTAACATGCATGATCCCCTACTAGCACTATAGTAAAATTTTAATTTCACGAGAAAGGATTTAAACACAAGAATTCTCATCATAAGCGTCTCGTCCTTACATAACTTCCACCACGGCTCGTAGCCCGATTTAAACATATCAAATAATATTAAAATGCGAAGATCTCGCCCTCAGTTCTGAATCACAAGTAATATGCATATCGTGTCAATCAAAACGTTCCATTTTCTTCTTTTAAATATTTTTCATTAACAAAAATTACAACACGTAATGATAGACATAACTATCTACATAGAATTTCTCAATACAATTATTCCCATAAGTAGATAAGCTCACCCGAGAGTGGAGCATATTAGAAGAATTATATTAGGTACGCATAACCGAATTAAGTTCAGGAAATCATCACTTATAATAATTAGAGATTGTTCTCGTAATGACACCATTTAATGGAACGACCTCAGTCATACCATAGAAAATATATAAACAGGCTGGGTCTCCACCTCTAGGAATCTGACCTCTACCTTCGACATTCCAACCCCTTTTTTCCCTGGATGGTCATGTAAGTTGAGTTGTAACTGCAATGGGGCACGTAGCCTGAGTGCCCTGATGAAATGATTCAGTTGCTCATACCACGTTTATACCAAATATCTGGAATAACTGTTGGAGGAATCTCGTAGCGGTGGTGCATTAAAAGAACTCATTGAAGCACCCCGAGTAATCAGATATATGGGCTGGGCTGGTCGGTTGCCCGAGCCCCTGCCGAAATAATTTGTTGTTGCAAAGCAAAATCCAGTGAATCTTTTAGAATTCCTCATCTCGGACACATTCTAACATCTTGGCAATTTCTACCACTAGCCGAAATAAAGTATCAACCTGCCTTGCGTCGTACAAAATTTTACGATCATAATTGAGTCCTTTAATGAGTCTGTGAACTTGCTTTCTGGCTATATGAACCGAAGTAGGAGTATGACAGTCTAACTTATCGAACCCGATGGCATATTCTCACCTTCATATAACCTGACGCAACCGTTCAAACCTTATGCGCCATGTATTATGGAGAGTTCGAGAAACAAACTCTTTCAAAAGCATTAATGAGAACTGAGTCAAGTAGTTGGTGTTGCAATAACTGGTCTTCCTTTTCGTAGACTTGCCTCAACCACCGGCGACCAATTTCTTCTTTACCATGTTGACTCAACACCGCTGAGCTACCCCACTCATTCATGTACCCTTCATTATTCCTTGGGGTAACTCTTATCCTTATTGATGCACAATGATCCCAAAGGTAGAGCTCTATACATATAAACCTTGGCACGAACCATATAGTCTAGAAGCTTGTCAACCACTGTACTCCCTCTAGAGCACCCCAACATCCGCAACCGTGACTTCCACGCTGAGTAGACCTTCTGTAGATTTAAAGTTGTCTATATAACTCCTTTGGTACTGAGGTATATGGTTATTAAGGAGACATACATACCGCAATTCTTAGCTTTATCTCTTGCAAAATCTCAGGCCTTATACATTCCAGACCAAAATTGATATAACACATGACCCCGCAATCTATTCCTTGACAGTGGACTCCCCCACTTGGCATGAAGTCCTAGGTCACAACGTCTGATAATCCACCATGTTAAACTTCACAGCTCATATAAATCAACCTCGTTCCTTTAAGCTATTCCCTTGTTATGCAATACTGGAGTAGCTATAAATCCTTTTGTGATATGGGCTAGTCCAACATGTACCGACTGAGCTAGAACCTCTGAGTCTACATCCATTTGAGACTTTACAATAGATGCTGATGTTCGAGCTTTAGACTGAGCTCTATCTCTATCTCTTCCCTAATCGTAGCTGTCATTAAGGCTTCATCTCTTGTCCGCTTGTAGACGTTGGCATGTTGTCGAGATTTGTGAGAGGACAAGAATAGACAAGTTCAATAATCAATGGTAGAATAAATTCGCACAATAGAGTAGAATAGAAGTGAAATTGTTCCTAACTTCATAGCCTCTGAGAGATAAGTACAGACGTCTCTGTACCGATCGTTCATACTCTACCAAGTTTGTTCGTGAATTGTGAGGCCTAAGCAACCTAGTGCTCTGATACCAACTTGTCACGACCCAAATTCCCAACCTTAGGGATCGTGATGGCGCCTAACACCACACTTGCTAGGCAAGCCAATGTTAGAATTCGATTAACTAATTTCCTTTGGTTATTTACTTATGCATTAATAATGAAATTTAAGGTAAATTTAATTTAAATGATTTCCAATGTAATACTCCAAATATAATATAATAAACAATTAAATAAAATGAACCACGAACTAATTATATAAATAACTTTAAGACTACCCCAGGGTTTGGTGTCACAATTCACAAACTACTAGAGAATACTACAAATACTGGGCTGAAAGAAATAGTGTAACTGTTCTGAAGATACTAAAACAGTTTTATAAAAATAGGAGAAGACTCTCGGGATCTGCGAACGTCGGCATATATACCTCGTGTCTCCGAATAGAAATCTATTTCTAAGGCTTGGGACTTCAGAATTCAATTCCAGGCATACGCCCAAGTCCCATATTTTACTGCGGACCTCCGGGATCGTCGAAACACAGATCCGGGTTAGTTAACTCAAAATGTTGACTCAAGTCGACTAAAACCAAATTTTTAATTCTAAAAATTATTATTTCTTATATTTTCACATAAAAGCTTTACGGTTTCACGCCCGGACTGCGCACGTAAATCGAGGTAGTTCAAAATTAATATTTTTATGTCTAATAAGCCTAGAACGGAGTCTAAATTCATAAAATGACCACTTGGATCATCAAAAAGAGAACTCTCATTAATTTTTAATTTATTTTTTATTGTCAATTAAAATTTTATCAAGATCTCCATTATGAGGTTGCATTAAAGTTTCAATTATTTTTCCTTTTATGAATTTTGAGTAATTATCTGATTCATATTTTCTAGTTGATATATTTATAATTAATCACATAAAAATCAATATAGACCTACGAAGTAAAATATAATAAGATAATAACAAATTTCAAATTAAAAAGAGAAAAGAAAAGAGAATAACAAGTTAGAACAATATAATAAAATTGATTCTAGAAGTTGTAACTTGACGTTAAAGCAAGATTTCATTGTTAGTTTGCCTGCAATGCCTAACAACTCTATGTACGATAAAAATCGAAGAAGTCTAAGCCTGAGGTTTCGAGGAGTATGTCTCGATTTTAAATTGGTATCGGAGTAAGTTCGATCTTAGTGAGTATGGAGGCTGAGATATCGAGACCAACCTAGACCGACATCGCGATAACGAAATCACGAGATATCCGCACTCAATCGTCAATACCGACGAGAATCTCGGAGCCGATAGAGTTATTAGCGGTTAACAATGCCAATCATGTATTTTACTTCCGCAATTAGAATCATTCCTTATTTAGGATTCCTCTACTATATAAAGAGGAACCTTATTCATCTGTAAGGTACATATTATCACAATTATCACGGCGCTCTAGTTCTTACTCATGTTGCTGAATACAAAGCTCTTTTATTTACTGTTAATTCTCTGTATTTGAGTTGTTAGCATTATTATTGTTGTTCTTACTGTTCTTGGCAAACCATTCTCGAATCTAATCCAGATCGAGGTCGACGACTCGCAATTATACGGGTTTGATTCATATAAATCGTTTAATTCATTTATTTGCTTAATTATTTACCAATTAGCATTGAATCAGATCGCATATCCTTATAACCACATTACAAATTTAATTTTTATTCGTATTTCAAGGTAAACAGTTTGGCGCCCACCGTGGGGCTAAGGATAATAGTGATTTTTCAGTGTTAATTCCGTATAACACAATATATTACGCTTGTTTCTTGTCAAGAGTTTTTTTCCCCAGGATAAATCATGTCTAACTCATAGAACACAGCTACACATGGTGACAACGGCCTGGGACTCCACGGGGAGAACGAGAATGTTGTCGCTCCAGGAGTCGAGGTCCCTCAAGCTGGTCTCGGAGGAGCGCCACCCGCTAACCCGGTCGACGTCGGTTCACAAATTGCTTTGAATGCAGATTTAGGCGGAGACTCTGATGGAAGCGCACGAAGAGCGGGTCGGACCTGCGGTCGAGGTACCCAGGGCAGAGGGGACGAAGGTGTTAGTCTCTAAGTTATATTGAAATGCTACAAGCCCAACAGAACGTTATTGCCCAATTGCAAAATCAACACCAGATTCTGAATATGGTGGATCAAGAGGCTACTCGTCGTACCGAGCCAGCGCCTGAAAGTTCAGGTGACAATACCTTGACGACCGACCTTGCTATAATGAGAATGCTCGAGGAGCTTACTAAGAGGATAGAGTCGAGGGAGAAGAAGATTGAAGCCAACGATAAGAAGGTGAAACCTATAACTCTCGAGTTGATCAGATTCTGGGGGAACCAGTGATCTTAAAGGGAATGGACTCCAAGAGATTTTTACAAAAACCATTTCCTCCATGTGCGGCTCCAAAGCCCATACCGAAAAAATTCAGGATGCCCGATATAGCAAAATACAACGGGACCTCGGACCCCAGTTAGCACATTACCTCTTATACGTGCGCTATTAAAGGAAATGATTTGGAAGACGATGAAATCGAGTCAGTCTTGCTGAAGAAATTCGAGGAGAACCTGTCCAAAAAAGCTATGATTTGGTATCACAACTTGCTCCGAACTCTATCGATTTGTTCGCCATGCTGGCGGATTCGTTTGTAAAAGCGCACGATGGAGCTATAAAAGTTGCAGCGAGAAAATCTGCTAGATCCCGTATTTCCCTGGGATTGTAGTTCAATTGGTCAGAGCACCGCCCTGTCAAGGCGGAAGCTGCGGGTTCGAGCCCCGTCAGTCCCGATGGATCCAATAAATATATCAATAAATCTCTCCCTTTCAATGAATTTTATGACGGGGACCGGGGGTAGAATTTATTGAGTCTCAAATGACATGCCCGTACACCCCACAACAAAATGGGGTTGCAGAATGGAAAAAGAGACATTTATTGGAAGTTATTAGGGCACTTTCCTTTGACCTTTTCAAGGTGAAGCAGAGGAAAAACGCGATGCTACAAGAATTTATATCTCGATTACAAATGGAACGTATGGAGTTGCACCGGTTACCGACGACTAGGATGTCCAAGCTTTCAAAAAGGGACTAAACGAGAGGAGTTCGATCGCATCACGCCAATTGAAACAAAATTTGATAGAATAACCGGCTGTGACTTGGGAGGATGTTCACAACCGGTACCAGTCAAAGAGACCAACTGGGAGCCCCCTCGGGTTCAGTACACCCAAACTGGTCGACATGTAAAAACCAAAGGGATTTTGACAGAGAATCGAGACCAACCAAAGATCGATATCAGTCGTACGCTACAAACAGAAGAAACAACCATATGGGACGTAATTCCACCCGCAATGATCGAAGGGGAAACCGAGGACATAATCCTCCGAGACTCATGAGTAAGAGTGGATTCAACAAGTATGCAGATCCCACAGAAGCACCTCGATTATCAGAGTATAATTTCAGCGTCGATACCTCGGGCATTGTATCGGCCATTGGAAGGATTAAGGACACTAGGTGGCCAAGGCCGATAAAAGACCGATCCTTCTCAGAGACATCCTAACTTGATGTGCAAGTACCATGGCACATATGGCCACTGGACCGAAGACTGCAGACAATTGAGAGAAGAAGTAACTCAGTTATTCAACGAGGGTCATCTTAGAGAACTCCTTAGTGACAGAGCCAAAAATCACTTCAGGGAGAGAGACGCCAACAAAAAGAATGAGGAAGAAAAACCTCAGCTTGTTATCCACATGATCATCGGTGGAGTCGACATCCCGCAGGGACCTATTTTCAGACGCACCAAAGTATCGATTACAAGGGAGAAATAGACCCAAGATTACATGCCCGAAGGCACCCTTACATTCAACGACGAGGAGGCAGAAAGCCTTTCCCAACCGCACAACGACCCCCTGGTAATTTCTATCTTGTTAAATAAAGTTCAAGTTAAACGTGTTCTTGTGGATCCAGGTAGCTCGGCAAACATAATCAGGTCGAGGGTCGTAGAACAGCTCGGCCTACTTGATCAAATTGTGCCCAGATCTTGAGTCTTTAACGGCTTCAACATGGCCAACGAAACAACAAAGGGAGAAATAATGCTACCAGTAAACATAGCCGGGACCATCCAGGACACAAAATTTCACGTCAACGAGGGTGACATAAGCTATAACGCACTGCTCGGGAGGCCGTGGATCCATAACATGAGCGAGGTGCAATTGACCCTTCACCAGATGATGAAGTTCCCAACGGAGGATGTGTTTAATACAATTTACGGCGAATAACACGTTGCAAAGGAGATGTTAGAAGTTGACGAGGTTACACCGATACCAGCATCTTTGACCTTAGAAAAATCGAGCGTGAAAGATAATCAAGCGGCCAAATAGCAAGCACCGCCCTCATCCTCGACCGAAACAGATAAACAGGTAATCGAAGATGACGAAGAGGATTTACTCACTCCTCAAACCTTCGACGTACCCAAAGAATCGGATGCAACTAAGTCAACGGTCGAAGAGCTGGAACAGGTGATACTCATCGAGTATCTACCCAAACTCAAGGTATACATGGGAACGGGTTTAACCCCCAAACTCAGGAAAAAACTCATTCAATTTCTTATCATGCTTTGTGTGGTCCCATCTAGATATGACAGGAATCCCGCCCGAGATTACAACTCATCAATTGAGCCTGGATCCGAAGTTCAGACCGACAAAGCAGAAGAGCAGGCGTCAGTCCGAGGTGAAGCACGCCTTCACAAAAGAAGAGGTAACTAAACTCCTTAAAATAGGGTCCATTCGGGAAGTCAAATATCTCGAGTCGTTAGCCAACGTAGTCGTAGTCCCCAAAAAGGGGAACAAGCTTAGAATGTGTGTAGATTATAAGGATCTAAATAAAACATGTCCACAGGACTCTTTCCCTTTTCCTAGCATCGATCGAATGATCGATGCCAAGGCTGGCCATGAGATGCTTACTTTTCTCGACGCCTATTCTGGGTACAACCAAATTCAGATGGATCGAGAAAACCAAGAAAAAACTTCTTTTATCACTAAGTATGGAACCTACTACTATAATGTAATGCCCTTTGGGCTAAAAAATGCGGTAGCTACATATCAACGCCTAGTTAACAAGATGTTCGAAGAACAGATAGGGAAATTAATGGAAGTTTACATTGACGACATGTTAGTTAAGTCTCTACGCGTAGAGGACCATATGACTCATTTACAGGAAACCTTCGAGATCTTGAGGAAGTACAACATGAAACCCAACCCCGAGAAGTATGCCTTCAGGGTCGGCTCGGGTAAATTCCTCGGCTTCATGGTGTCAAATGGGGGGATCGATATTAACCTCGACAAAATCAAAATCATCGAGGACATCACCGTCGTGGACAGTGTAAAAGACGTTCAGAGGCTAACCGGACGGATATCTACCCTGGGCCGATTCATTTCGAGGTCATCAGATCGGAGTCACAGGTTCTTCTCCTTGCTTAAAAAGGAAAACGACTTTACATGGACTCCAGAATGTCAGCAAACGTTGGAGGAGTTGAAATTGTACCTATCGAGCCCACATTTGCTCCACACCCCAAATGCATATGAGAAGCTATACTTATATATGGCAGTGTCAGAGATAGCGGTAAGTAGAGTGCTAGTCCGAGAAGAACAAGGTATGCAGTTTCGAGTTTACTACATTAGTCGAACTTTAGGAGATGCTGAAACCAGATATCCGCACCTAGAGAAGTTAGCACTCTCATTAATAAGTGCGTCTAGAAAACTAAAGCCATATTTCCAGTGCCATCCTATATGTGTCATCACCACTCATCCCCTTCGAAATATATTGCATAAGCCCGAGCCATCGGGCCGATTGGCCAAATGGGTTGTCGAACTTGGAGGGTATGATATTGAATATCAGCCCCAAACGGCTATCAAGTCTCAAATTTTAGCAGACTTTGTGGCATACTTTTCGTCAACCCTCGTACCCGAAATAGAAAAAGAACTTCTACTGAAATCGAGAATCGCGTCCGGGGTATGGACCATCTTCACGGACGGAGCCTCGAACGTGAAAGGGTCCGGACTTGGTATTGTTTTGAAACTGCCTAGGGGCAATGTTATTAGACAATTGATTAAAACTGCTAAGCTGACTAACAACGAGGCCGAGTATGAGGCTATGATCGCAGGTCTTGAACTAGCCAAGAACTTGGGAGCGGAAGTCATTGAAGCTAAATGTGACTCCCTACTGGTAGTTAACCAGGTAAATGGAACCTTTCAAGTACGAGAAGATAGGATCTAAATATATTTAGACAAGTTGCAGATTACTTTGCAGCGCTTCAAAGAATGGACTCTGCAGCATGTACCTCGGGAACAGAATCCCGAGGCCAATGCACTCGCCAACTTGGGGTAGTCAGTCGATGAAGATGAAATTAGCTTGGGAATTGTTGCCCAACTCTCGAGGTCAGTAATTGAGGAAGGGCACGCCGAAATAAATTCCACGAGGTTAACATGAGATTGGAGGAACAAGTATATCGAATACTTGAATAACGAGAAGTTACCCTTGGACCCCAAGGAATCAAGGGCCTTACGAACTAAGGCAGCTCGGTTCACATTGGATGAGGACAAAATGTTATACAAAAGGGCGTTCGATGGTCCATTTACCGTATGCTTGGGGCCGTGATATACTGATTATGTTTTACGAGAAGTCCATGAAGGCACTTGTGGAGACCATTCTAGCGCCGAGTCACTAGTTCGAAAGGTCATTAGAGCAGGATACTATTGGGATATCATGGAGAAGGACGCTAAGGATTTTGTTTGAAAATGCGATAAATCTCAAAGGTTCGCACCGATGATTCATCAGCCCGGTGAACAACTCCACTGGTCCTATCCCCATGGCCATTCATGAAATAGGGGATGGACATCGTCGGACCTCTACCGTCGGCCCCAGGTAAAGCAAGGTTCATATTGTTTATGACTGACTATTTGTCTAAGTGGGTTGAAGTGCAGGCCTTCAAAAATGTTAGGGAAAAAGAAATGATCGACTTCATCTAGGATCACATTGCATGTCGAGTCGGGATACCTGCTGAGATAGTATGTGATAATGGCAAACAGTTCATCTGAAGTAAGGTAACAAAATTCCTCGAAGACCACAAAATAAAGAGGATACTATCGACGCCATATCACCCTAGTGGAAATAGACAGGCCGAATCAAAAAATAAAATATCATCCAAAACTTGAAGAAAAGGCTAAACGAAGCCAAAGAGAAGTGGAGAGAAACGTTTCCTGAGGTCCTATGGGCATATAGAATGACATCAAAATCTAGCACCGGGGCAACCTCGTTTTCTTTGGTCTACGGCTCCGAAGCCTTAATACTTGTCGAAGTCGGAGAGCCCAGCGCCAGATTTTGACATGCAATGGAAGAATCAAACCGTGAGGCAATGAATACCAGCCTCGAGTTATTGGATGAGAGACGAGAAGCGGCGCTCATTCTAACTGGGAAGGACCCTATCAGATTCTCGACATAGTCGAAAAAGGGACATACAAGCTCGTAACAATGGACGGTGAGCCATTGTCAAATAATTGTAACATATCACTTCTCAAGCGATATTATTGCTAAGGTATGGATCTCTCCTTTTTATTTTTGCTTAAATATGAGAAACTAACTTATTGCAGGTACCCAGCCCAAGAAATCGAGACCTCAGGTTTTAAAGTACGTGTTGCACTCTTTCTCCCTTAGACCGGTTTTTATCCCAAATGGGATTTTCCGGCAAGGTTTCTAACGAGGAAATAACTATATGCTACCTGGGGATAATTCAACAGTATCCAAGGCTTCTTTGCAATCAACCTCGAAAACTGGGGGGCATCACCCTCGGATGTTATGTAAATGGGTCTCGATAGGAAAAACTTTGTAATGGTCCAAACGGTCTAATGGAGCGTGTCCATGTAGAATAGCCAAGTCCCGATAACAAAACATGTACGCATATATGAATATAATACAAAGAAGTCCTCTATTTTTCCAAACATCTCGTGTTTGAAGTAAGATTTCCATGATATAAGTCGTATACTTATGATCTATTGTGCAAAACTAACACTCGTGAAGAACGGTCCAAGGGTCGAGTGCAAATGTACCTCGAACATTCGGGGACTACTTACTCGAGCTATCTAAAGTTCGAAGTTATAAGACCTCAAAGAGGAACCCCCCGATATACAAGCCAAGGCCATCACACTCGGGGACTAACATTTCGAACAAGTTCGAAATGTTATCGGGAAACAAGTCCAAGAGACATACCCTAAGGCTACGACCATATTAAAGACTTTCATATAAAAAGGCTACGGCCGAAATTACGCGGCTCGGAGACGTCCGACTTCCGCCATAAACTAAAAGCTTTCAAATACTTTGTAAAACCGGTTAAATAAGGCTACCCTCGGCAAAGCAAATAAGGGCTTCGATAAAATCAGCTCCCAAATAATTCAAAGGCTTTGATAACATCATCCTTCGAGATGTTAAATCATCTTAACACAAACAGGTTAAGAAAACCTAGGTTCCGATCGCCGAGCCATCAAAAAACCCAACGGGTATGAAACATATATGCTAAGGCATAAGAAATTTTCACTAAGTCTTTTAGCCGAAGAGGGAAAAATTACAGTCGTTTTTAGAGCCTAAACTGGTCCAACTTTAAAGAACCTAAAGGCCAACCTAAAGAGCCTAAGGGCCGATCTCATGAGCCGAAAGACCAATACAATTAAATAATCGAGACTACGCTCTCATTTGATTCAAACCTAAGGGTCTGAGAATTAATTTCTTAAAACCAATTCGAGCTCAATAATCGTTGGTACGACCTAAGGGCATACCCTATCCTATTAAATTATTCGAGCTTGGATACTGAAGATAACTCGTATGTCAGTTCGAAACAAGTCGTCCCCGAGACAAGCTCTCAAATGATCCTCGGAATCGAGGACTTGCCTTCGTAACTTGGGGACTTTCCCCCGAAAAAATAAAAAACCTAAGTGTTTATTTCGATCGCAAATTAAGCTAAAAAGAATTTTTCAATGGAGACAATTAAGCATACAAGGACAAAGAGTCATCAAGGAAGAATTTTCATTATACCAAAAAGATATGTCCAAAGGGGCCAACCAGGGCCTTACAAAAGAAGGAAAGAAAAAAGTTACCACCTAATTCTTATCAGTACTAGCCCCCTCGGCATCGGTCTCCCCCCGAACAACTTGTTCAGGGGCATCTTCTTCGGTAACCTTGCCGCCATCTTCTCCACTACTAGACCCGTCGTCGTTGTCATCATCATCTGAAGAGACGAGTTGCCTCGCCTCGGTCTCGAGCTCTTTCACCCGAGAAATCTCTTTGGAGAGGTCAACACCTCGAGCTTGAACTTCCTCGAGGGTTTCCCTCCGGGATCGGCACTTAGACAATTCACTACGCCGTTTCTCCCGATCGGAAGCCTCCCTCAATCTGGGATTGAACTGCCATGGCATCAGTCCGAGATTACACTATGGATTTGTCTGCCCTGGCCTTTGTCTTTTCAATTTCAGCCTTAGCCTCGCCGAGTCCGGTTTTGAGCTCTTTAACCCTTTTCTCCTTAGTAGAGAACCTTTCTTTGAGGTCTAGGAGTTGGGCCTCCACCGAAGATAACTTGGCAAAAGTTGCTTCTTTTTCAACAGTGAGGCGGTCCATGTTGGCTTTCCACCGATTACAATCGGTCTTGACTTGATCGACCTCCGCCCGAAGGAGACCGATCTTCTCCACCTTCTACTGCAGCTGAGATTTCGAAGGGTTAACTTCCACAGTCGGGTCGACCCCATGCTGTATCCGCAAGGCAGTTACATGCTAGTCTAGCTCGATCTCTTCCTCATGCGCCTTGACTAGTTCAGTTTGAAGGTTATTTATGACCTTGTCTTTTTGGCCACAAAGACCCTTCAGAACGTTCATCTCTCCTGAGACCTTCAAGAGTTCGGCTTTGCACTGACAAAGATCGGAGCAGAATTTAGCAGAAGCCTGTGCAGAGGAATTTAGAAAAAAATAATATGTGAAGAAGGATGACCAAAAGTAAACAAACACTTACCTTAGAGAATTGGCGTTGGGCCTCCGCCATAAGGACCAAAGCATCAGTAATATGGGAGGCATCATCGACCCCCATGAAGCAATCCTGAAAACGATCACCAGCGATGGAGCCTCCACCGATCTTGGGGGTCTTCAACATTTGGGCATCCCTGATCGCCCATTCGGAAAAAACCGGCATGGAAGACGTTTGACCTATTGTCATGGCCCCGAGATAATTGCTCGGGGTGCTATGATCGACATTCCTGGACTTGGAACCAGCCTTTCTCGGTGAAGAAGTTGATGATTGAGATATCGCTTCGACCTCAGGAGATTTGGGGTTCACCCCCGACTTTATTTTCGAAGACTCCTCCCCGTGAGGCTCAGTTGCAACGGGCGACAGTTCAGGATGCGTAGCAACCTCGATGGCTTTTCGGGGACGAGATAGCAATGCCGAGGAGTTTTTTTCTTCCTCTTCCTCATCTTGGTCCCTCAACTACTTTTCTCCTCACCCTCCGAGGCTTGGGCTTAGAGACCTCGGATTGAGAGGTGCCTTTCCTCTTTTTGTCCTTTCCTAACCCTGGGGCCGGAGATTCGACCTCACCACCTTTGCTCGAGGGCCTCTTGATGTCATCTTTGGTCAAACCTACATAAACGGGAAATTAATAATGGAAAAAAGGGGGATAGTTACTTCGGAATACACGAGAAGGGACCTTATCGTGGTTTTTGGGTTCCAACTTACCTTTACACAAATCCCTCCACACTCGTTCAGCTCGGCTCGAGGTGGAGGCCAGCCTATGTATCCAATCTACAAAGTCAGGCATCGCCTCAGGCATCCAGGGTTCGGTTGCATAGTCAAAGAAAAGCATCAGGCAAGATCCACTGGTACATCGAACCAAAAGAATAAAGGGTGCTCACGTTTGGCTCTCCACTCCTCGGGGAACGACATCTTATCTTCAGATATTATGTCATAGGTCCTCACCCGTATAAATCGATTCATCCAGCCCCGATCTTTGTCTTCATCGATGTTCAAGAATAAATCCTTGTTTGCTCGATAGTTAAGTTTGATCAACCCTCGATAGAGTCGAGATCTGTATAACCGCATGAGATGGTCCAATGTGAACTCCAATCCCCCGCCCTTGTTGGAATAGTAGCGCAGCGTGATCACTACGCACCAAAGTGAGTGGTGAAGCTGATCGAGCGTAACCTCATACCTATTACAGAAGTCGAAGATCACGGGGTCGACGGGACCTCATGTGAAGGGATAAGTGTACACACTCAAAAAACCCTTCACGTGAGTGGTGATGCTCACTTCAGATGAAGGAATTTTTACCACCACCTCCAGACCCCACCTGCAGTCTGCTTTCATGGCATCGAGATGGTCCTTGGTAATTGAACACATATACACTGACATGTGCTCGCATCGGCCCAACACCGACGAGGGATTATCGACCTTAAAATCGGTTATGAGGATATAGGAACCGGGTACGTATTCGTGAACAACCGGTTCTACCGGCGTTTTATCACCAGCTGGTTGAGACGAAGAATATGGAGCTTTCACCTTTTGAGGTACTATTTTGGAGGTCTTTTCCATTAGTATACGAGTTGATAGCGAAAGAGAGGGTATAGAACCGGCGGTTCCAGTAGGAGCGACGGTGGCTTGACAAACTGCGGTGAGAAGGAAATGAAAGGGTTTGTGTACTCAAGAGTTTGTGATCAAAAGTAAAATTTTGAATCTATTATAGAGATGGTATTTATAGGTTCAAAACGGCGGTTCAGTGTCGCTAATGGCCGACCAACAGTTGACATTCTAAGACCCGGCCGGTCGTTCCGTAGAATCTACATTATTATTACTGTTTTTGCCTTGTCATACATTGATTATACTATTTAGGATGTGTTGGAGTCGGTTGGCTTGGGTTCAGAATGGTTGTAGCGAGAATTGAGACACTTAGTCTCTAAAAATAGCTTTATGGTTGGAAAAGTCAACTGGGAGTTGACTTATTGGTAAACGATCTCGCAATGCGTATTTTAAGGCTCGGATAGATCCGTTAGGTGATTTGGGACTTAAGAGTGTGTTCAGAATATTTTTGTGATGTCCGGTGTAGAATTGGGCTTAAATTGGCGAAAGTTAGTTTTTGATGATTTCCGCTCGACAGTGAAATTCCGACAGTTGGAACAGGTTCGTAATGTCATTTTGGATATGTGCGCAAAATTTCAGGTCAATCGGATGTGTTTTGGTTGGTTTCAGCATCGTTGATGGAATTTAGAAATTTCAAAGTTCATAGGCTTGAATTTGATGTGATTTTGGTGTTTTGATGTTATTTTGGGTGTTCTGAGGGTGCAACTAAGTTTGAATGATCATTTATGATGTGTTGGTATGTTTGGTTGGGGTCCCGAAGGGCTCGGGACTGATTTCGGTGGTTAATGGGGATTTTTGGAGTTGAAAAATGCAGCATTAGCTGCTGGTGTTTCTGCTATTGTGATTTCCGCACCTGCGAGTATTTGACCCCAGGTGCGAGCTGCAGGAGCGGCAAGAAGGTCGCAGGTGCGGGTTTTTGAGTCCCTGGAGGAAGAACCGCAGAAGTAGTAGTGTTGGCCGCATCTGCGAGCCGCAAGTGCGACACCTGGGCCGCAGGTGCGAGTATTTGCCTGGTTAATGAAATTCCGCAGGTGCGATCCCCTAGAGCGCATGGGCGGACCGCAAGTGCGAGGAAAAAGGTTGCAGTTGCGAAAAGCCTGGGCAGAAAGTATAAAAAGGGGACTTAACGATTTTTAGTCCTCTTTTCACCATTGTTGTGCGGGTTCCGACCTTTTGAGGGTTTTTTAAAAAGGAAACATTTGTTCTTCATTGATGTATGATTTTTGGACTCATTAAATCGATTATATGTGATTAAGGACCAAATGAACAGTGTTTAATTAGGGAAAATCAATGGAAAAGGGGAAAACTAGGGCTTGAGTTTAAGAGACCTTTGGGTTATTTGAGGGGTCATTTGGACTCCGATTTCACCGTTCTTTATAAGTACATACTCGTGAGATGATGATGATCATTTTGGTATAAAGTTTGTCGAGTTCCGATACGTGGGCTCGGGGGTCGGGTTTTGGCTAATTTCGGGAATTGTGCTTAAAGTTGATATTTTTCTATTGGGTTTCATCCCACTAGCATATCTTGATGTGAAAAATCTGAACTAGATAAATTTGGAGCACTCGGAAGTTGATTCGAGGGGCAAGCGTGTTGCGGAGTAGCTTTTCGGGCTAGTTTGAGGTAACTAATGTCTTTAAATCCTGTCCTGAGGGTATGAAACCCCGGACTTTACATCCTTTCACGGTTTTGGAGTGACGCACACACTGGATGACGAGTGTGGGGCATGCACGAATTGGAAATTTGGAAATATGTCCCTTTTGAGGCAACTATTGAGTTGCGAAACTGCTTTTAAAGCATATGATTATAGTATTACTATGTTTTGATATATTTGGGTTGTAAGCCATGTTTGGGCCTAGTGCCGATCTGTTTAAACCCCTTGGGGGCTATTTTACCGATATTCCTCACGTAATAGTTATGATTATACACTCAGTCTTTCTTGCTAAATTATTTTGACACTCAGAGTTTATTGATATTATTTCTAGAAATGAAATATTGTTTTGGGTCGAGAACCCCGTTTATTTATGGCCCGAGTGGCATGATGTGAGTGTCTGACTGAGTGAGGCCGAGGGCCAACATTGTGAGGATATCTATTATATGAGAGAGGCCGAGAGCCTGAGTGATGATTGCCATGATTTGGCTTGTTTATAGCGCTTGGGCTGTAGGAGTCCCTCTGGAGTCTGTACACACCCCCAATGAGCGCAATTACCTACTGAGCGCCGAGTGACGAGTGACGAGTGATTGGGAGGTATGAGTGACTGTGAGGTGTTGAGTGACTGTTACTGAGTGATGGTGAGGTGCTGAGTGACTGATTATGAGTGATGATTTGGCCCGAGGGGCAATTTATAATGATATTTTGCTGAGCTTTTGATTATGATTCACTTCATTTTCATACTGAGATTTTTGGGAGTTTACTGAGAAGCATTTGAGAATATACTTGTTCAAAGGATTTTTACGGAAACTGGTTTCAAACATATGTACTAGATGTTTACTTTATTAAGACTCAGTATTTTTACTATTTGTGAAGTGATATTTGGTACTGTGTGATTCTTATCTTCAGATTTGATTTATTTTCATTACTACTGAGTTGGCGTACTCATCATTACTCCCTGCACCTCTGTGTGCAGATCGAGGTACTGGTTCTGAGCAGTAATCATCTGAGTTCGTTCGGCGTCAGCATTCGGGATTTCAAGGTAGCTGTCCAGCGTCCACAGCTTCTCCATTTTCCTTCCTTCACTAGTATTTAGTATTTTGTTCTGAGGCATTGTTTTATGACATTAGCAGTGTTAGTATTATTCTTACATGCTCGTGATCAGTTGACTCCAGTTCTGGGGAATGGCTTTAGACTGTTAGATTATATTATGATTTGTTAAAGACTTAGAAGATTTTATACTTGCTATTAATGAATTTTGGTAAATTTTATTAAAGGAGTTGTGTAATTATGTGATAGTGTCTAGCCTAGTTCCACGATAGGCGCCATCACGACCTGTTAGGATTTGGGTTCGTGACAAGTTGATATCAGAGCTCTAGGTTACATAGGACTCAACAGTCATGAGCAGGTTTAATAGAGTCTTGCGGATCGGTACCGAGACGTCTGTACTTATGTTTGAGAGGCTACAGAACTCTTAGGAAAAATCTCATTTTCTTGAACTTTATCTTGCCATTCTATTGATTCTGGAAATCTAAAATCCTGTTGTTTCATTCTCTCACAGATGGTGAGGTCACGCATTACGGATCAGGGTGACCAGACACCAGCTAGACTGACAAGGGGTCAAGGCAGTCGCGCCCCCTTTTTCCCTTAAGCGGAGATTGGGTTTATGACATTCTGACAACTTCTTTTAAAGGAAGAGGGTTAAAAGAAGAGTCGCCACCTAACGATTTTTAAGGTGAGTTAGGGAACCTAGAGTGATTAACTCATGAGACTAGTTTACATTACCTGAGATTGGGTAAGGGCTTGAAATTATCCCAAGGGGAAGGTATTAGGCACCCCTCAGGATCCACAACTGTGGTTCCCGGCTGTCACACCTCCTTTTTTCACTACCCCGTGATTAACGAAGGGATAATAAGGGAGTTTTTCCACTTTAAGTGACATTATTCGATTTTGGGATTTATTTATCATTTCAGAGTCGCCACCCGGATTTTTGACGATGCTCCGGGACACCGTTTTGTTTTGAAAATCCCAAACCGAGGAAGATTTGACTCCGTTTTGATTTGTCTGCGACCAGAAATCCGAGTAAGGAATTCTGTTAACCCGGGAGAAGGTATTAGGCATTCCCGAGTTCCGTGGTTCTAGCACGATCGCTTAACTATTAATATTTGGGCCTAATTATCTAATTATTTACATGTTTTTAACCTATTGTGCATTTTTTAACCTTTGAAATTTAGCCGCTTTTGATAAGTATGAATTTATCTTGAAAACGAGTCACGGGAACGTGCACTCGTTATGCTTTTGTACATGTTACAATTACGCCACATGAAATGCACCCGTAATTGTGACACGTGATTTTAATATAGTTTTAAGTTGAGGTCGGGGACATGAGCTGTCGCACCCGAGTGTAGATTACGTAGTCAAGACTATGGTCATGACGATTTTATAATGCTTATTTGAGGCGATATTCGATTATCCTTTATTCTTTCCACTTGAAAGAGTATTTTTAAAGTCAATTAGGACGTTTATGGATTCATCTCGAACAAGTCACAATGGCGTGCACTTGTTGTTTTTGAGCACATGGCAAACACGTCACATGAAATGCACCCGTGGTTGCTATGCACAATTTTATTAGTGTTTGAAGTTGAAGGTCGGGGGCACGAGTTGCCACTCCCGAGTGTAGTTTAGAGTAATTTTGAGGTAATGATCGATTTTTGTCTAATTTTCAAACTGAAGGTATTCATTCTACCTAAGGATTGCCTAAAATAACGTCCAATATCCTAAAGATAACAGGTTTCGATCTATGGCCATGTTTTAGCCCCAGATTATTTCAACTCTTTGGCCAATCCTAATTTTATCTAGTTTTGAGATGATTCGAAATTAAATAGCTAAACAATCAAGAGTAGATGCGCCTATACATGTAACGTTTGCGTTGTAGTAAAAAAAGATGTTGGATTACAAATAATAACGTTACTTGCATCAGATTTCTTCAGCCATTTGACCTACATACCATACACAAATAATTGTATATTGCTCATAGTTCTAACAGAGAACCTTTATCAGAACAGCTCATATAACAAAAATAGACTGCGCAAACTTCTTGAGTTAAAAATTATCTGGTACTTTTAGGGCAGAATTGATACCACTCGAACAGTTTGATTGATAGAATAATGATTTAACACAATTAATGAGTCTACGATTCCGGATTCCATAACTGTTATGATAGACATTCTAAGAAACGTAACTGAATTACAAATTTCGATATAGTCCAGTCCTTATTACAACTGAAAAATGTATACAATAGACTGTAAATACGCTATTACATTGTTCTTAAATTAAAATACAGGTTTTTCTAAATAATAAGAAAAATAAGAGGAACAGAGTTTGGTTGCTACTCCTGTGCAAACCAACAACCTTCGTCCTTCGAGACTTACGGGTTTATGTGCACTGCAAAAGACTCAATCTGATCATTTCTGGAGATCAGATTCAACCTTTTAAATGCTGTCACCATAGTGACATCCGATTACGTAAGGTCTGAGTTGTGGGATAGAAGGCTTTTCTTTCAAGTCTTCTTTTCTTTGATCGCCTAAGTCCTTGACTTGAACACTTCGCTGAAATCATGTATAAGATCATCCCTTAGTGGACTGATTCAACCTTGTAGCATATCTTGCAGCCCTTAGACCGGTCTCCCCTCATTCATGCCTTCCTTCAAGGCCTATTCTTTTGGATATCCTTGTTTCCTTCTTTCCTGGAACATCCTTTTCTTCTGATTGATGGGACTTCTGTCTGAAATCCCTTGACCTAACCTCTCCTTGACTTGCCGCAGCCAAGTCTTCCCCAACCTCTCCTGATGTTCTTGGTGAGCTAGCCTGTCATCCACCGCCCCAACTGTGATGGTCCCCTTCGGCTAGTTCTTTCACAAGTGACCCTGTCTTCCATCTGCTTCTTCCTCCTAATGGTTTGGTCCCCCTCTCCCTTGTCAAAGNTATTATGACTTCATGGATATAAGATTAAATCACAAAAGCATTTAAGAGATCATTTTACTGTTATGATCACACATAGATGGACAACCAGATTTCAAGCATTTTAAGTTCGGATTTACACATGAAATTCTGACAAAGAGAGTAAATACTTAATAGGTCTTAACGAGCTTTTAATCTGAAAATTTGTTTAGAGTGAACTATCACAAACAGATCTTTATGCATCTTTCAGAGGGTGAACTTGACCATGAATGAGCCAAGTTTTAAACCCCTAATGCCAACGCTAACATAAGTCTAAATCTACATAGAGGCTTACTCGCTAAGTCTCTTTAATGAACAAAGAACACAAATAAAGCAAATTTTGACATTAAATCCAACACTTTGCTGTTTGGACAGCATTGAAGATATACTTCTGAGCTTTGTTAAAAGGTGTTTCTAACCATGAAGAAGGTTAGATTCAGTCCTTGATGATGCTCTTAGAGGAACAAAACATTCTTCATGCTTTTATAGTCTAAGTCTTGCCATAAAAGGGTCAGATTCAGCTCTTATTGGTTTTACCTTTTGTTCCTCTTGGCAATTGTACCATGGCTTTAATTTTGTAGGCTTTTATAGAGACAAAATCAGATCACTTTAGGATATTCTGATTCTTCACTCTAAGAAGCCTTTTGACTACTTACTCTACACCCCAAAAGAGATAACTTCAGGGTCATGAGCAGCTTGTTTAAGCACTTAATATGGGGGTGAGTTTGACTATCAATAAGTCAAATTCATTTACCTTAGTGCTACTAACAACATAATTCTAAATTAGATGGAACTTTGATTATTTAGGCATTTTTAGAGGATGAACCTGACCATTCAAAAGTTCAGATTCCTCAACTCCAATGCCTTTTTTTTAACTACATACTTTGTACCCTTTTGAAGGGTAAACTTCAACCAACCATGCAAAAGATTTATGCACTCATCGTGGGGGTGAGTTTGATTATTAAGGAATCAAACTCATCTACCCAAGTGCAAACTATTCTAACATGCTAAACACATATGGAATTACCATCTAACTATCAAATGTTAAACATATTACAGAAACTCAGCAAATAACCAAGCAGATTTCAGGAGTCACATACATGCACTTAGGTAATAATGACTTTACTTCAGTTTTCACATCAAGAATGGAGGAGAAGAAAAATTCAGATTCACATGACCTTAAGGAAACACAACATGAGACAATAATTTCAATACCAGTTTTGAATTTAAATATTTCACATAGAAGTGCGGTGTTACATACCTTCAAAGAGAAAAGCAGCACAAGGCTTGACCAAATAAAGGTCAAGACAAGAGGAAATCAGCTAGGAGCTAGGAGAAGGATGAGAAACAAAGCAGTAACAGCAGCCAGCAAACCAGAGGAAACCAGGAAGAAAGAGGACTCCCAATCCAAAACAACACTAATTTTTCCTTTGTTCAAAGATGACCAGATTTTTTCTCTCTAGTGACTTTTTGTTTTCAGTAATTGCTGCTCTATTTTTCTGTTTTTCTTTTAACTGTTCATGTATTTTTAGAATGATATCTGTATGTGTGTGGAATTCTGCACTAAGACTTTTTTTAGCAGCTTTTTTAGACAGAAAAAAGGTCCTTAAAGTGTGAAGAGAGGGTCCCTTTATAGGTATTTGGGAATGGGGTATCTTTTGGAATATCCCTCATTCAAAAAGCTGCAAATAGTACATAATAGTACATAGGGCAGCTGTCAACCTTATCTTTTGGACAGCTGCCCCTATTCTAGAATATTCTCACCTATTAAAGACCTTTCTACCCTTAAAAATCTGATTTACTAAGTCTATATTACCTATTGTACCCTTTGGAGTCCATATATTTACCATTGGGTAACCATGGTTACTTACTTGGGTTATTATTTAACTCTAATTAACTAACACTAGTTATGTCTTTTAGGTGACTACTAGTTGTTCTTTGACTAAGGTTAGGTCGAATAATTAGATTAGGAGTTTGGGGTTAGTTTCACATTGATTACCTATGTTCAAGCTTATTAATTAAAGTAAGTTAATTAATTTAATTCTTTAACTTAAACCCAACGATTCAGTTAAGTTAATTCACTTTGCTTACCTAAAATCAAAGACTTAACCAATTATCAAGGCTAGGCTTAAATTATTTAATGATCAGTTTTAACTTAGGCTTAGTTAAGGTTAGTCAACCCATTTTCCTAACTTAGGTTAAAAAGTTTGTTTCAGTTAACGAAGCCTAACCTAACTATCCTAAACAGATTTCCCTTTGGTTAATTACTTAAAAGGCTACCTAAATTAGTTTCTAGGTGGAAGGAGTTTGAAATCATTTAAATGTGAGACTGAGTGAACCATTTGTTCTTAAACTTAGT
This sequence comes from Nicotiana undulata, assembly GCA_005239495.1. Classification (NCBI taxonomy): domain Eukaryota; kingdom Viridiplantae; phylum Streptophyta; class Magnoliopsida; order Solanales; family Solanaceae; genus Nicotiana; species Nicotiana undulata. The sequence goes on from ML268024.1 coordinate 26,759, forward strand.
TAATTGGTCTTAGCTAGTTATCTTAGACTTAGGTCAACTAAGCTGTTAGCCTAATTATTTTTGACTTTTGACTAGGTCTACTAATTAAAGGTGATTAATCCCTTACTGCTTAATTATCTCACTTGAATTGACTAATCATTAAAACAGTAGTTAATTAAGTTAATGGGTTTGAATAATTTCAAGTAGTGTTTACCTAGCAATTATAGTTTAACTAGCTTAAATGAGTGATTAACTCATTAATTAGTCTTAACAAAGCTGGTTTTTAAACTTATTTTGATCTTAAGTGAATCACTTTTAAGACTTAGGTTAGGTTGATTGAAATAAATAGTTTAACAATTGGACCTAATTAGTTACCTCAAATTAAGACTTAGTTATCTACTCTAAAGTACTAGCGTAGCCATACAAAGTCCCTTTTTGAAGGTTTATCACTTAAATTTGACTCTTGGTTGAGTATGATTACTAATCGATGGACTCTTGTGATTGATTAATAAATTTGCCTTAACTTAAAGGTCTAAGATTAAACTATACTTAGCCCATATTTATTAGTTAAGAGTCAAGGAATCTTCGAGCATAATCATAACATCCTAATGGATCAACTATCATTAACAAAATACAATTAGTGATTAGGAAGATAGGGGATGGGGTGCATGAGACCAAGTGAATTCGATGAAGGTGAGAGTAACCAAGGCAGTATTGGACAAAAACAAACGTGCAAAGAACATTCCCGGCTAAACAAAATTCAGAAAAGGTTAAGAAAGGAGGAAATCAGAAAAGGAAAAAGTAACCTAAATTAACTTGATGTGCAAATTCGTAGTGAACGTTAATAACCAAACATATACAAGAATACCAGAATCAAGGAGACATCTAGAATGCCTAGAATTAATAGGATTATCAACCTTTGAATTAAAATTCATCTAAACTCATTTGTGAAGCCTTAACTAGTCGACTAACACAATTACCAATACGATTAAACATGCATGCAAGCAATTAATCAGAAAGACACGAAATGTGGGAGGAGGCAGTGATATTTCAAGGGAACATGCGGCAGAGGAAATACCATATAAAATCTAATACCCATTCAGTGAGGCAAACAACTCGCAACTGATTTTAAGACATCATTTAGTAAGGAAGTAAACGGTAAATTCATAATATTGAACAACTAATCCAAACCGAGGCGACATTTAATTTAAAGAATAATTTTGATATTAATCTAGGTGATTTAAACATAATTAAAGAAGAGATAAGAAAAGGGGGTATCGGGCAGTAGGGTCGTTTGGCCGGGAAATCCAAGTCGCCGGACTTTGGCCGGACTCCGGTAGGGTTTGAAAATGGTTCAAACCCACATGAATCAATAGCTCTCATCAAAAGCTATTGACTCATGTAGGTTCGAGCCATTGATTGTCTTCAAATTGGCCGGTATTGATCTTCTAGGGTTGGGCCTTACTAGATCTAAAATTGGGGTTTTTTGGTTAGGTTTTTGGGAAAACCGATGGTGGGAGGTGGTAGAGGGAGTGATGGGGATTGTTTGGTGAAAAAAATAGAGTTGATTGGAGAATTTCCGCCGCTGGAGGCGATTTCCGGCCGGCGGCGGACGACGGAGTTACGGCGGACCTACGGTGGGAGGAGGTGGTGCTGGGCGGAGACCAGCTGGTCTCTAAAGAGAGGGAAAAGATGAAGGGGGAAGAGGGGTGTAATACTTTGAGGTTGGGGTAGGGGGTGTTTAGGGACAGTTAAATATTTTAGGGGTGTGGGGTTTAGGACCGTTGGATCAGTGAGATCCAACGACTAAGGATTGAAGGGGAAAAACGGGGTCGTTTTGGGTGTAACGGGGGTAGGCCGGGTGAAGGGAAAATTGGGTTGGGCAGGTGAATTGTTAGAGAGGAGGGGACTTGGGCCTGGGGGTAATGGCCCAATCTAGAATTAGTTCCCTTAGCTAATTAAACTAGTTGTTTTAATTAAGCCCATATCTAATTGAATCCAAAAAGTAGTGATTACTTTTAAACCTTACTTCCATCTAAATACAGATTAATTAAGAATAAAACAAACTAATTTTATATTCCTAATTAAACCTATGATTTATCGAATAGAATGATTAATTTTTAGCAATTAGTTGTTTAAACTACATTACGTCAAATAACCATCATTCGTCTAGTATTTAATTCAATTAATTACAAATGATAACTTTATAATTCCTTGATAATAGTGATGCAATTTTTAATAATTTCAAAAGATGAATTATGGATATTCAAATGCAAATAATTCACAATTAATCACTGAAAATCAACAAAAAATCATAAAATTAATTATTTTATTGAGGTTTTTATAGGATGATATGGTGAGTAAAAATCACGTGCTCACACCGGCCAAATGGTTTTCGTGAATTTGTACAATAAGCAAGTAGCAAGTAATGACTCAAATAAGAGGGGATTTCAAATAAGCATTGGAGTTATTAGCTTTTGAAAGAATCAATAAAACATTTGAGAGAAAGACATCCTAGGTTTGAAACAATATGGATCACATCAATGCAATACCCGATAGACACTCCTCGGAGAGGGTCTACACGTGGTATTAGCGCACCGGTCATCATATCCATATTCTACCCTTTCCCACCCCGTGAAGGTAATTAAAGCGTGTGTTGTGGTCGTCACTAACTCTATTGCATGCTATTACCTGTCACATCCTATCAGTACCGGAGGAGGCTAGGACTACTATCCTAAAGGGGGTGCTAGGATGACCCCTAAGTTTAAAGGATAAAATTCTAAGCGACAAGCAAAGACAATTAGGACTGCAAATATGGGAAAAATAAATAGGAGCAGATATGAGGCCCAAGTATTCCTCCACAGGTTATACACATAATTAGCACGACTCAAACACAAGTAAGGCCTTTCTAACTTCAGGACCTAAGGCATGATGTCTAGGCGAGAATGCAATAACGAGGCAATTTTATTACTGATTTTAGAGAAAGAATTGTACCAGTTTCTAAATACTGATTTTAGCCTGTTGTTAGTCAAACAGTGTGCATAAAGAGATCTACTTTCAGTTTTAACAAGTTTAATACCTAAGGCTTGCCTAGGCGTACCAAAACCTGCTCCAGTTATACTGTTCTAAGTGTCCAATTTTAGAAAATAGTTGTTAAGCCGGGGTAAGTTTGTTTTAATCTTTAACCAGGCTAAAGGGTGGGTGTTAAGCGAATATGAATGCAATCCTAAAAGGTCATGGTATCTAATTCATACAAGGTGTAGGATGATGCAACACCTATACATGATGTTCTAAATACATAAGCATTTCATCGTCAAAACGTGTTTTAGAAGGATTTATTTATTAACACATTTGATTTAAAGCAGAATGCAGGCGTTTCACAGATTACCAATTCCTTGTTAGTTTGCTGAGCCTAATACAGGATTTCTAGGTGTTCGTAGCAATGTATACAGTGATGCAAAGTAGGTTCTAACACATGATTTTGGCATGAATGACATGAACATGCTGAAAACACTATCCTAAGGAATATGATTTCTAATGCAAGATGGATGGTTGTTAATGTTATCATTTACCCTAGAAAAAAAGGATTTCTAGGTGATGCAATTATGGTAGATAAGAATGTTAAAGTAGTAATATTGTGACAGCCACTCCTATTGTAAGACCCCGGAAAACTTTGCCAAGCGATATAGGATTTCGAGGTGCCTGGTCGACTAATTATAATATTTTATGTGCTTTAAATATGATGTAAATGAATTGGATGTAATTAAAAAGTGTATGAGTCATATAATAAGTAATGTGAGGTCAAAGGGTAAGCCTAAATCTAAGCCAAATGGGAAAATTTCATAATCGACTAAAATTCTAAATGAGTTTGCACTAGTACTCTCTTTGAAGGATCATATCTAATTGTTTATTAAGTATTATGTGATTAATAATCTATCAAATGTAAGGTCTTCGAGTCTAGTTTCCAACTCTTCAAACCGTTCGTCATTTGGACATTCCTACGCAAAGTTATGGTCAAATAACCAAAAGCTGGAAAGACGCGATCTTGCGTCGAATCTGCGATCGCAGAATCAAAATGCGATTCGCATTTTTGATATGCGATCGCATATCAGGTCGCAGACTGGGCCAGTGTTGCCCAATTTTGGGCAGTGATTCTGCGATTCACTATGCGGCCCGCATGTGTGTTATGCGATCCATTATGCGATCGCATACCCTGTTTCGAAGGCTTATTTTTCCTATTTTTATAACCCGACCCCATTTTCATAAATAGGTTTAGGGGCTTTGTTTGGGGTCATTTTCTACTGATTTTAGAGAGAAATGAGAGCATATAGAGAGAGAAAGAAGGGGCCTAACTTAATAATCATCCAAATCTTGCTCAAGTCTTCAAGAATCAAGAAAGATAACCATAGATTGTCTTCCATCCGGGTAAGTTCTACTTCCAAAAATTCCATGCAAGTGGTTAGGAGTTCAAATATGTTGTGAGGGTTAGAAATAGGTCATGCATGTGGGACTAAGTTGTAATATGTGTTACTAAAGAACTAATTTGGGTAGTTCATGTTAATAATTGGGTGAAGAAAGAAGAGATTGCCATTTCTAAACCGTGTAGTCTACTTTACGTGTTAGGTGTTTGATGAAATTCCTAAGAGAGTTATTCCATGGGTAATCTTCCTAATTATTAATCGATTTCCGCTATCTCCTTATAGATTGTTATTGCTAGAGGTGTTGGTGAATTGTATAAACTTAAGGAAAAGCTCTTTGAGGTATGTATGGCTAACTTTAACCTTTGTAGAATCCCCTTGTTGGTGTCCGAGCATACGGTATGTGTACTTTGTTTGAGAATATGTGAATTGATTGTTCTAGTGTGTTGAGACGTAAGATTTTATTATCTGATTGTCCTAGTTGATTGCCATACCACCATGCTATATGAGATTGTGAAAACGGTGCTTCCTTGTGCTTACTCTATCATGTGCAAAGCTCGTTAACTGTTGAATACCTCGGTATTAAAGGATGCACTATCAAACGAAAGAAATGATAACGAATCCAATTTTTGAATGTATCTAAGTGCTAAATGCTGTGAAGTGAATAATGGAAAGGAAATGTGGATTTATCTAACGGAACTATATGTTGATGCTTGCAATATGCCTGAACTTATCAATGTGAAGGAAAGTGGTACTAAATGAGTGAAAATGGTAATGAACTCAATTGTTGAATGTATCCAAGTGTTGAGGGCTGTGTAGTGAATGATGGGAAAGAAAAGTGAATTGAATTGACTAATCTAAATGGTTATGGAGTACCGTACATGACTCACTACTTGGTAGAGATTATTGTGCCTTTGCTTTCATGTGTCTGTTCGGTTGTAATGAATTCATATTCTTGATGATGAGGATCCTTGTGATTGAAATGTTGATTGTTGTTGTTATTAAATGTGGTTGAATTAATGGTTGATAAAGTCCGTTGTGAACACATGATTGTTTGGTTGTTATGAAATTCTACTCTTGATGATATGAAGCCTTATGATCGAATTGTGAACTGTTATTGTTGCCATGGAATATGATTGTAATTGTCAGGTGGGATCGGGTTGCGCGCCGCAACAGGGGAGATAAGGGTGATATGTGAGAAGTGATAAGGATGTGATTGTAATTGTCAGGTGGGATCGGGTTGCGCGCCGCAACAGGGGAGATAAGGGTGATGTGTAAGAAGTGATAAGGGTGTGATTGATATTGTCAGGTGGGATCGGGTTGCGCGCCGCAACAATTGTCAGGTGGGATTGGGTTGCACGCCGCAACAGGAGAAATAAGGATGAGATGTGAGGAGGGACAAGGATGGAATTGTGATTGTGATTGTGATGAAGTGAGAACTGTGGAACTTCCATTGTGTTTCTTTCTATATCTTTGTCCAGTGATTGTGTGACTCTCTGTCTGTCTCTTGCTTGTGCATTGTTGAGTTTACTTAGAGTAAGTTTGTTCATACATACTACTAATGTGGGCTCTTGATGTTAGTTGTTTCCATTTTCTGTGCAATGCTTGTGAGTTCTATTACTGTCTCTTATCTATGTATTGCTTGATTGTACTTGGGATAAAGTTTGTTCATACATACCAGTACAATTCAAATGTACTGACGTCCCTTTTGCCGGGGGCGCTACATTCTTATGATGATTGTAGGTGGTTCCATAGCAGGTAATTCAGCCCACCGACAGTAGTGCCTCCTCTCCATTTCGTCAGCTGCATTGGTGAGCCCCACTTCCTCTCGGGGCCATGTGTGGTTCATGCCACCTTCTTTGAGTTTATTGTGTATTGTAAGGTATAGCCGGGGCCTTGTCACTAGAAAGTACTGGTTAAGTTCCTAGTATTCGTAGAGGCTCCATAGACACAATGTGGGTAGTGTACATATGTATTTTGGGTAAGTAATAGTACGGTTCGGAGTCGTGATCCACGTTGGTAAACGTTGTATGTATTTTGTAAGTGTTTTGTATCATATGTTGGTAATGATAAAAAGCAGAATTGAATTCAAGTTGTAATTTTATGCTTAAGTCTAAATGGCTATTTCACATGAATAATGTATATTGAAATCACGGGGTAACGCGTGGGTTAGGAAAGGCAATTCCAGGTCCGCTTGACCGGGGTCCTCCGGTTGAGTGCCGGTCGTGTCCCTTGGTTTTGGGGCGTGACACCTATAAACAGGATTTCTACATGTAATGGAACGTTGAGTGCAGTAAAGCTGGGCAACATGATGTGTATGGTATGCTTATTGTGCCTAGACATGGTTACTATTGCACACATAAGGGAAGTAAATCCTATAGGCATGATTTCTACCCGTGCCTATACTAAGTATGCATACCCCACCTATTTCATTATCCAAACCCCAGAATCGTTTTTACAATTAGTTATTACAGACTAGTGTTACACGAATTACATAAGTAAATAGGAAAATTAAGAAGTTACACTATAGAGAGCTTACCAATAGGCCCAAGTCTCCAGGTCCTTAATGCCATATGCCATAGCCTTTCAAAACCCGGGTGTGTCAGAGTTCCTAAGGACCTCAGAGAATCCCATGCAGTGCTCACACCCAGGTACCCTAGCCAAGAATGAGTAAGTGCAGTGTAGGAATGCCAGCCTTGTGTGTCAGAGTTTAGTAGGTACTCAAATGGTCCCCAAAGCAGTGCTCACACAAAGGGGCTGAACTTAGACACTAGGAGTAGAGTGAGATGTGCCATGGATAAGTTTAAAAAGGGTTTGACAGAAATTGAGTAAGAAAATAGTTTAAACAAGAAAGACTAATTTTTAGGAAAAATAGAGTTCTGAAAAGTGTTAATAAGATCAATTTGAAAATGGTAAGGCAACCAGAAAAACACATACAGAACCAGGAGTAAAATAAATTCCACAACTACACACAAGGTAATGGGAAATTGGGAACATATATGAAGCATGTAGGTGTGAGCACACAGGAATCAGAGTTACACATGGATTCAGAATCAAAGAGGTCCTAAGGAGTTCACAGTCCCAAGGTATAATAGGCATTTCGAAGCCACACAAGAACAAAGCAATCACAAAGTGCAGGATGCATTACCACACATAGGTCTAGACTATCATTAGGGAACATTGAAAGAGATATAAACATGCTGAGTCTAAGGGAGGGGCACATTCAGGGACATGTAATAGACCATGAAAGCAGACACATCAATTGCAAGTTGAATAGTAGAAACACAAGTGGAATCATATCAGGAATACAAGGAATTGAACTATCAATAGAAACATGTTGGTTTGATGACTGAAACTTAACTCAGAACATACAAGTATGATGAAGAAAGCAGTAATGCAAACAGATATAGGAGGCACAGTAGTCAGCCTTGGCTTACAGCCGGCTCACTCAAAGTAAATAACAAGTACCACAGAAGAGAGAGTGAAAATTCTTTGTTGTGAAAGAGAGCTTTTTGAACAGTGTATTGTTCGTGTTTGTGTTGTGAATGAGTAGAGTGTATATATAGTTCTTAAAACGAGTACATGGTAACATAATTATAGAAATAGTACTAATTAAAGTCAATCAGAGGTCTGGACTCTCTTTAATCAAGGAGTCATGATTCAAACGGGTGTAAACTATGCTAAATAAGGAAAGAATCACCTAGAAGGCTGATTATACCATAATAGGGTATTAAAGAATATGGCATGTAATAAGGTCAAGTACATAGTATCTAAAATAAGGAAAATATATACTGAGTGCACTTATATGGTAAAAAGCATAAGTCAATTTTGAAAATTGGTCAAAGAATCACGGATGGGGACTGAAATCACAAGGAATCATTCTCAGCTAAGGAAAGTATCTCATAAACAAGGGGATCATTCCAATCAATACGGATTGTATGCACAAATTATAGATTCAAGGAGAAACCAACCTTAATTAAAGAACTATCTCAAGAATCAGAGATGCAAGCAAGGTAAGGTTGTAGAGAGTTAGGGATTCGAACAGGAATACAATCAATTAGGCAAGGCAAGCAAAAGCACCACAGATTCGAGGCTAGCACACATTCAGACGAACCATAGGAATTAGAGAGTTGGAAACCCTAGTGACTACAATAGCAAAATCACACAAGTTCAGAGACAAAGCAGTAACGTTTGAACATGATAAGAACACAGAGAACCTAATCAGAAAAACCTAATAGCAATAACAGGATAAAATCATAGAGAAGCTTAATCATTTATGAGAGATAAGGGGTTCGTGCATTTAAACAAACATATTAGTCACAGATGGACTCAGAATTTAGGGCAAAGCTAGGGTTTTCAGTAAAGTAAGTTAAAATGAAAAGAAACTTCGAATAAATCGTTGAATAATAGAAAGAATCATAGGATGACATTAAAAACAGAAGCAAAAATCATTTTAAAAAAGGGGTTATGAAACCCTAATTTGAAGACGAAAGATCGTTTAAAGTAGAAAGGTTTTTTCAGAGAAAAACATGTAAAAAGCTTCGTAATATACATATATCTAAGGCAGATCTAGAAGAAATCGAAGTGATATCATGAGTTAGGGTTTCATGGAACCCAGAGAAACAAGAAAAACCTCAAAAATGTCGCCAGCGTTAGCCGGAAAAGGTCGTAGCTCTTACTCAGACGGCCGGAGATGGCCGAAAGTGGCATGAGGGACCATGAGAGATGAGTGAACCGCTCCAGGTTTGCCTGAGGGCCTTAGGGTGTCACTGGACCGGTGCAAGGTGAACAAATAACCAGGAGATGATGGGGAGCCATGGTTTTCGGTGAGGGAACCAGCCGGAGAAGATGAACACGTTTCGTCGGAAGAGGGAAGCAAAGGGAAGGTTCTAGAGAGAACCAGAGAGAGATAAATAGAGAATGAGAGGTGGGGAAATGAGAGGTCGGAAGGGGGTAATTGGGGGTTTAATTATGGTAACACTGATCTGGACCGTTGATCTAATTTGATCAACGACTCAGATCAGCTGTGGGGTTGGGCCGGGTAGTGATGGGTTTTGGGCTAGGTAGAGAATGGGTTAAAGTTCAAGTGGGTTGGGTTTTAAAAAATGGCTATAATTTAAATAAATGGGGCTAAATGTTAAATACCCTTAAAATAAGATAATTAATTAATAAAAATAGCTAATAATTGTGTAAAATGCGATTAAGACTAAATAAATGAAATTAAGGTGATTAACTAAAATAAAAATATATAAAATGATCAATTTTTTATTTTAAAATGGTATAAAATGTACAATCGTGCTATAAATGCAAAATTGTTGTAATTAGCTAAATAATGCTAATATTGGCTAATTTGTGAAATAATTAAACCTTAATGGAATTAAATAGGATTATGAATAATATATTGAGCAGGAAAATGTCTTGAAATTATTTATAACACCATTTATGAATAATTACTGAATATGAAATATTTAGTAAACAGGAAAATAATTCGATAAAAAAATGAAAAATTATGGAGAAATACCAATTATTATAAAGAGTGATTTTGAAGATATATATGCAAGTTTGAAAATAATTTGGGAAAAAATTGGGTATCAACAAAGGCCGTGGTGGAGTTAAGGGACCAGCCCGTGCAGCAGCCGGGACAGTACCAGTGGATCTCCTACTATTCAGGACCAGGTTCCCGCCGAGGGTGCTCCAACTGGACAGGCTCAGGCACCGGCAGTGCCTATTGTCATATAAGGTCTTCAGGAGACCCTAGCCCAGATCTTGACAGTGTGTACCAGTTTGGCTCAAATTGTTGCTATGTATACTACTGCCGCTACATCTCAGGCCGGGGGAGGCACTCAGACTCCAGCTGTCCGGACACCTGAGCAGGTTGTACAAGGCTGTCAGGCGCCGGGGGCATTCCCAGCCCAGCCGGTTGCTCCGGTTCGGGACTATGTGGTCCCAGTTATGCCCGAGGATGAGCAACGCAGGCTGGAGAGGTTCGGTAGACTTAAGCCTCCGACTTTTAGCGGCACAGAGGACGAGGATGCATAGGGTTTTCTGGATAAGAGTCAGATGATACTCCGTACTGCCAGGATTCTGGAGACCAGTGGGGTATCCTTTGCCACATTTCAGTTTGCTGGTGCTGCCTTCACTTGGTGGGAGGCATTTGAGAGGCGTAGGCCAGTTGGTTCAACACCCCTCACCTGGCAGCAATTCTCCACAATCTTTCTGGAGAAGTATGTTCCTCAGTTCCACAGAGAAGAGCAGTGCAAGCAGTTTGAGCAGCTGCACCAGGGAGAGCTGTCAGTTACCCAGTATGAGATGCGGTTTTCTAAGTTGGCTCGACATGCTTCTGAGTTAGTCCCTACTGATAGGGAGAGGATCAGGAGGTTTGTAGATGGTCTCACGTATCGACTTCGAATCTTAATGACTAGGGGAAGGTGTCAAGTGCCACATTCAGGCAGGTTGTTGACATTGCTCGGGATATTGAGTCGGTTCGCAAGCAGGAGCGTGAGGAGAGGGAGGCTAAGAGGCCTTAGGGATCAGGTAGCTTCAGTGGTGCCCCTTCCAGAGGGCAATTTCAGCACAACAGAGGTCTCCCATTTAAACCTCCTCAGCCAGCTCGCCTAGCTTATAATGGCGCATCTTCGGGGCAGGCTCCCCGCAGCTCTCATCCGGGATGTTCTTCCTTTAGTGCACTTCCAGCTCTGAGCTCCTCCAGAGCATCATCATTCTAGGGATCTTCTATGCATGGTTCATCCGGTGGCTATTCTAGTGGCAGGGGTTCCCTTCAGTCCCCCATCTCCAGCTTCAGGTAGTTGTTTTGAGTGTGGAGAGTTTGGGCATTTATGGAGGCAGTGTCCTCGTCGTCCTGGTAGTTCATCTCAGCAGAGGGTTCAGCTATCGACATCAGCCCCAGTTACTTCCCTACCTACCCAGGCAGCCAGGGGTGGTGGTCAGGCAGCTAGAGGATGCCCTAGAGGGGGAGGTCGAGCAGGTGGAGGCCAGCCACATATCTACACACTCCCAGCTAGGCCTGATGCTATGGCCTCTGATGCGGTGATTACAGGTACTATCTCAGTCTGTCACAGTGATGCTTTGGCTTTATTTGACCCTGGTTCCACATACTCTTATGTTTTGTCATATTTTGCTCACTTTATGAGTATGCCGCGTGAGTATTTAGTTACATATGTTCATGTGTCGACTCCGGTGGGCGATAATATTATTGTGGACCGTGTGTACCGGTCGTGTGTGATATCTATTGGGGGTTTGGAGACCCAGGTAGACTTGTTGTTTCTCAACATGGTTGATTTTTATGTGATACTGGGCACGGATTGGTTATCTCCATGTCATGCTATTCTTGATTGTCACGCTAAGACCATGACCCTAGCTATGCTTGGTGTTCCGAGAGTTGAGTGGAGAGGGTATATTGAGTATGTGCCTAGCAGAGTGATTTCTTACTTGAAGGCTCAGCGTATGGTTGAGAAAGGATGTGAATCTTATTTGGATTTTGTGAGGGATGTTAGTAGTGGGACTCTTTCTGTTGATTTTGTTCCTGTGGTCCGTGATTTTCTGGGTGTATTCCCTGCAGACCTGCCAGGCATGCCACCTGACAAGGACATTGATTTTGGTATTGATCTGGTGCTAGGCACCCAGGCTATCTCTACTCCACCTTATCGTATGGCACCAATAGAGTTGAAGGAATTGAAAGAGAAGCTTCAGGAACTCCTAGATAAGGGGTTCATTCAGCCTAGTGTGTCACCTTGGGGTGCACCGGTGTTGTTTGTGAAGAAGAAGGATGGCTCTATGCGCATGTGTATTGATTATCGGCAGCTGAACAAGGTTATTGTGAAGAACCGGTATCCTTTGCCCCATATTGATGACTTGTTTGACCAGCTTCAGAGAGCTAGAGTGTTCTCTAAGATTGATTTGAGATCCGGGTACCATCAGCTGGAGATTCAGGATTCTAACATTCCGAAGACTGCTTTCAGGACCGGATATGGTCATTATGAGTTTCTGGTTATGTCATTTGGGCTGACCAATGCCCCAGTCGCGTTCATGCATTTGATGAACAATGTGTTTTAGCCTTACATTGATTCTTTCGTCATTGTGTTCATTGATGACATCATGGTATATTCTCGTACCCAGGAGGAGCATGCTCAGCATTTGAGGGTTGTGTTACAGAGGTTGAGAGAGAAGAAGATTTAGGCAAAGTTCTCCAAGTGTGAGTTTTGTCTTGGTTCAGTAGCTTTCTTGGGGCACGTGGTGTCTAGTGAGGGTATTCAGGTTGATCCGAAGAAGATTGAGGCGGTGCAGAGTTGGCCCAGACCGTCCTCAACTACAGAGATTAGGAGTTTCCTTGGTTTGGCGAGATATTACCGTCGCTTTGTGGAAGGGTTCTCTTCTATTGCTTCACCTTTGACCAAATTGACCCAAAAGGGTGCTCCATTCATATGGTTTGATGAGTGTGAGGAGAGCTTTCAGAAGCTCAAGTCAGCATTGACCACAGCTCCGATATTAGTTTTTTCCTACTGGTTCGGGTTCTTATACAGTCTACTGTGATGCTTCTAGAGTTGGCTTGGGACCGGTACTGATGCAAAACGGTAGGGTGATTGCCTACGCGTCTAGACAGTTGAAGGTGCACGAGAAGAATTATCCAGTGCACGATCTTGAGTTAGCTGCCATTGTTCATGCCTTGAAGATTTGGCGCCATTATTTGTAAGGAGTACAATGTGAGATTTTCACCGACCATCATAGTTTGCAGTATCTGCTGAAGTAGAAGGACTTGAATCTGCGTCAAAGGAGGTGGTTAGAGCTTCTCAAGGATTATGACTTCACTATTTTATATCATCCGGGGAAGGCCAATGTAGTGGCTGATGCCCTGAGTCGCAGATCAGAGAGTTTGGGGAGTCTAGCCTACCTTTCAGCAGTAGAGCGACCCTTAGCACTTGATGTTCAGGCTTTAGCGGGTCAGTTGGTGAGATTGGATTTGTCAGAGCCTCCGCGGGTATTAGCTAGCATGGCTTCCCGGTCTTTTCTTTATGAACAGATTAGAGCACGCTAGTATGATGACCGGCACTTGTTAGTTCTTCAGGACAGGGCCCGTAGAGGTGATGCCAGAGATGTGACTATTGGTGATAATGGGGTTATGAGGATGCAAGGCGTATTTGCGTGCCAAATGTGGATGGGCTTCGACAGTTGATCTTAGCAAAGGCCCACAGCTCGCGGTATTCCATCCATCCGGGTGTCGCGAAGATGTATCAGGATCTGAGACAGCAGTATTGGTGGAGGCGGATGAAGAGAGATATTGTTGAGTATGTAGCACGGTGTCTCAACTTCCAACAGGTCAAGTATGAGCACCAGAGACCAGGTGGATTACTTCAGAGGTTAGATATTCTGGAGTAGAAGTGGGAGCGGATCACCATGGATTTTGTAGTTGGGCTTCCACGGACTTCGAAGGGGTTTGATGCTATTTGGGTCATTGTGGATCGACTGACCAAGTCCGCGCACTTCATTCCTGTCAGTACTACTTATACTTCAGAGCGGTTAGCTGGGATCTACATCAGGGAGATTGTCAAATTGCATGGGGTTCCAGTTTCTATCATTTCGGACAGAGGTACTCAGTTCACATCTCAGTTTTGGAGGGTCGTGCAGAGAGGCATGGGCACTCAGGTAGAGTTGAGCACAACATTTCATCCTCAGACCGACGGGCAGTCGGAGCAGAATATTCAGATCTTGGAGGACATGTTGCTTGCCTGTGTGATTGATTTTGGAGGTTCATGGGATCAGTTTCTGCCACTCGCGGAGTTTGCATATAATAATAGCTACCAGTTCAGTATTCAGATGGCCCCGTATGAGGCTTTATATGGTAGGAGGTATAGATCTCCAGTTGGTTGGTTCGAGTCCGGTGAGGCTAGGCTATTGGGCACAGATTTGGTTCAAGATGCGTTGGAGAAGGTGAAGATGATTCAGGAGCGACTTCGCCCGGCGCAGTCTAAGCAGAAGAGTTATGCGGACCGGAAGGTCCGGGATATGTCTTTCATGGTATGAGAGAAGGTACTGCTGAAGGTGTCACCCATGAAGGGTGTTATGAGGTTCGGGAAGAGGGGAAAGATGAGTCCCCGGTTCATTGGGCCTTTTGAGGTACTTCAGAGGGTTGGAGAGGCGGCGTATAGACTTGCCTTGCCACCCAGCTTATCGAGTATTCATCCGGTAGTCCATGTGTCGATGCTCCGGAAGTATATTGGTGAACCGTCTCATGTGTTAGACTTCAGCATAGTTCAGCTCGAGGGTGATATGTCATATTAGGTAGAGCCAGTGGCCATTTTGGGTCGTCAGGTCAAAAAGTTGAGGTCTAAGGATATAGCTTCAGTGAAGGTGCAGTGGAGAGGTCAACCAGTGGAGGAGGCTACTTGGGAGATCGAGCGGGAGATGCGGAGCAAATATCCTCACTTGTTTGAGACTCCAGGTAATTTTCTAGACCCGTTAGAGGACGACCTGGCCGGTTGTTCCATAGAATCTGCATTATTATTACTATTTTTGCCTTGTCATACATTGATTATACTGTTTAGGATGTGTTGGAGTCGGTTGGCTCGGGTTCAGAATGGTTGTAACGAGAATTGAGACACTTAGTCTCTAAAAATAGCTTTATGGTTGAAAAAGTCAACTGGGAGTTGACTTATTGGTAAACGATCTAAGAATGCGTATATTATGGCTTGGATAGATCCGTTAGGTGATTTGGGACTTAGGATAATGTTCGTACTATTTTTGTGATGTCCGATGTAGAATTAGGCTTGAATTGGCGAAAGTTAGTTTTTGATGATTTTCGGTCGGCAGTGAAAAATAGGCTAACAAGGTTGGAATGGAATTCCGACAGTTGGAACAGGTTCGTAATGTCATTTTGGATATGTGTGCAAAATTTCAGGTCAATCGGATGTGTTTTGGTTGGTTTCGGCATCGTTGATGGAATTTAGAAATTTCAAAGTTCATAGGCTTGAATTTGATGTGATTTTGGTGTTTTGATGTTATTTTGGGTGTTCTGAGGGTGCAACTAAGTTTGAATGATCATTTATGATGTGTTGGTATGTTTGGTTGGGGTCACGAGGGGCTCGGGGCTGATTTCGGTGGTTAATGGGGATTTTTGGAGTTGAAAAATGCAGCATCAGTTGCTGGTGTTTCTGCTATTGTTATTTCCGCACCTGCGGGTATTTGACCACATGTGCGAGACGCAGGAGCGGAAAGAAGGTCTCAGGTGCGGGTTTTTGAGTCCCTGGAAGAAGAACCGTAGAAGCGGTAGTGTTGGCCGCATCTGCGAGCAGCAGGTGCGGTACCCTAGAGCGCAAGTGCGGACCGCGGGTGCGAGGAAAAAGGCCGAAAGTGCGAAACGCCTGGGCAGAAAGTATAAAAAGGGGACTTAATGATTTTTAGTCCTCTTTTCACCATTGTTGTGCGGGTTCCGATCTTTTTGAGGGTTTTTGTAAATGGAAACGTTTGTTCTTCATTAAGGTAAGATTTTTGGACTCATTAACTCGATTATATGTAATTAAGGACCAAATTAACAGTGTTTAATTAGGGAAATCATTGGAAAAAGGGAGAACTAGGGCTTGAGTTTAAGATACCTTTGGGTGATTTGAGGGGTCAATTGGACTCCAATTTCAGCGTTCTTTATACGTACATACTCGTGAGATGATGAGGATCATTTTGGTATAAAGTTTGTCGAGTTCCGATACGTGGGCCCGGGGGTCGGGTTTTGGCTAATTTTGGGAATTGTGCTTAAAGTTGATATTTTTCTATTGGGTTTCATCCCACTAGCATATCTTGATGTGAAAAATCTGAACTTGATAGATTTGGAGCACTCGGAAGTTGATTCGAGGGGCAAGCGTGTTGCGGAGTAGCTTTTCGGGCTAATTTGAGATAAGTAATGTCTTTAAATCCTGTCCTGAGGGTATGAAACCCCGGACTTTACATTCTTTCACGGTTTTGGAGTGACGCACACACTGGATGACGAGTGTGGGGCGTGCACGAATTGGAAATTTGGAAATATGTCCCTTTTGAGGAAACTATTGAGTTGCGAAACTGCTTTTAAAGCATATGATTATAGTATTACTATGTTTTGATATATTTTCAAATACATAACAAACAGTTCTTTAGATTTTATATTTTTCATTAAATTATTAAATATACATTAGACCTAGTTTCAATAATTATAGGGGCATAAAAGATTTGGGGGTGTAAAACGCCCGCTTCAGACGTTTGGCCCTTGAGTCGGCACTGCATTTAGCATTCCGGTTATTCATAGAAGAAGAAAAGAAGTTGATATAAAAGGGTAAATTGTGCTAACTTATCAAACTCCACTGAGTAAGATAGTTACTTTTTTTTTGTATGCCGCCCTGCGAGCAAAAGGATTAAAGGCTAGCGCGCCAACGCGCCACGGCTGATGAAAAGAAATCTATGGGACATAAGTGATCACTATATTTTTCCTCTCAAATGTTACACCCCGCAATATTACGTCAATATTACGTCCTGCAGTATTATATTACGATGATGTTACCCTATGTAGTAATATATTACGATGATGGTATGTCCAACGGTATTAAAGTTACGACAGTGTTCTACCCAACAGTATTACATTACGGTGATGTTACGCTTCGCAGTAATAAGTTACGACAGTGTTGCACCCTGCAGTATTGTACGTTGAATTTGTCGTAAGGTAATTGACAGCAGTCCAAGGAAAAGATTATTTGGGGATTATAAGGATCATAAGTGATGAGTAAATTCGTGAAGGTAAGAGGGTAAGTAAAATCAAAGAAAACAAATTTTGTCAAAGTTTGGCATTTTGGGACAAAATACGGCCCGAGCTAAAATACTCGATATTTATGGACTAGTACCATACAAGGTACTACATGGCCATGATAGTAAGGTGTATTAAAAGTGAGTAGTATTTTAAGTAATTTAAGATAATTTTTAATTTTGTGAATAAATAACTAATGGTGGGGATAATTATGATTAATTGGATAAGGACCATGTTGTGGTTGCCACTTGGCATTAAGCTATACCAAAGTGGCACCCATATAATGATGAGTCATAAAGTCACATTAGGGCTAGCCTACACGTAAAGTGTCTTTGGATAAAGACTTTAATTTGGATTCTTTAATAATAACGTGATGTATGGATTTCACAATTAAGATATGGAAACTAATGTATGGAATTCACCTGAATTCTATAGAAAGATTAGACGGAAAAGTACTTTTCTTCGGCAATTCATTAAAGGATACAAGGAAACTTTACTGTCCAGTAAGGAAACGTTACTGTCCAGTAAGGAAACCATACAAGGGTTGTTCAAATTCACCAAAATGTGATGTTCTACATCTACCAAGTAGAAATCTTCAACAAGGAATTCATCCGAAGCTATACGGATTTATTTTCTACTTCGATCCTCCGTTACGTGTTTCGTCGCAAAAGACGTTTGTTAGAGGGATTCTCAAGAGAATCGGCTCAGGTATGTTAAGGCTATCCCTTCTTTCTTTTGGCATGATCCATGCGA
>ML268026.1:0-39657 GCA_005239495.1 Nicotiana undulata
CGAGGCTTGTGCAGCAACTTCATCAGGGACCTCAACTTCAGGTGATGAGAAATTCTGACTCTGCCGAGACTTTTCAATTGTCTCTTTGGTTTTGGCAATTTCAGCTTCCACGTCAAAATTCTCTTGGCCCATTTCCGTCAATGTGTCAAGTCGGGTGTTGATACCCAATTTTTTCTCAAATTATTTTCAAACTTGCATATAAGATTTCAAAATTACTCTTTGTAATAATTAGTTTTTTCCCTATTTTTATTAAATGATTTTCCTGTTTGTTTAATATTTCATACTTAAATAATTATTCATAAACTATGTTATAAATAACTTCAAAATGTTTCCCAGCTCAGTATGCTACTTTAAATATTTTTTGTCCATTAAGATTCAATTATTTCACAAATTAGTCAATTGTCTCATTTAATTTTAATTACAGTAATTTTACAATTATAGCCCAATTGAACATTTTGTATTATTTTAATTCGAAACTTATGCATTTTAATATTAGTTAATTACTGTAATTTCACTTATTTAAACTTAATTTCATTTTATACATTTATTAGCTATTTTTACTAATTATTTATCTATTTTAATAGGTATTTAACTTATAGCCATTTTTTATTTTTTCAAATTCATCCTAATTTACCCAAACCCCAGCTCAATTGAACTAACCCAATACCCAAGCCCAAATCCTACCCAAACCCGACCCAGCTCTTGCAAAATCCTGACCGTTGATCAATTTTGATCAACGGTCCGGATTAAACCTTTCCTTAATTAATCCCAACTACCCCCTCCTCGACCCCTCATTTCCTCACAACCTATCATCTCTCTACGCTGGTCTCTCTCACTATTCTCTCTAGAGACTTCTCACCTCTTCGTCTCCGGTGACCTTGTCCTCCTTTCTTCGGCCATCTCCGACCACTATCCTTTCGACCACCAGCCTCCATGATGTCCTCACTTTCTTGTTCACTTCATCTCTGAAGCCCTCGAGGGTCTGGGCCATGCCAACTCGCTCTTGGGGGCTCCTTCTTGGGTTGTTTCCGGCCTCTCCGGTGGGGTTTGGACACGACCATGCCATATCCACCACGATCTTTGAGTTTCACCGCAGGTTCTCCGATTATCTCTGGTTCTCTTATGAAACCCTAATTTTTTCCTAAATCTCTCATATATCTGGTATTTTTTAACGATTCAGACCTGTTTCTTTATGTTTTACACTGTTCTCAACTCAATCTTTAAAAAAATATCTTCAGCTTTAAAACGTTTTACTTCCTTTTCAAATTAGGGTTTCTCGGAACCTCTTCTATGCAGGTTTTTAACTGAGTTTCTCCTTGCTTTTAAGTCTATTCTCTGCATATCGTAATGATTCTGTGATTTTATCTCGTTTATGTTAAAACCCCTAATTTTCCTAGCCTTCTATATGTGGTTCTGTGTACTAGCATGACTGTTCGTCTCTCTTTGCTTGAGTTTATGTGATTACATTGCTTTGAATGAGCTTTACTGAGTTTTCTTAGCCTAACTTATGCTTGTGACTACTTGGGTTGTTCAGACTTGCATCTTTCTTCTAGCACTTGTTTAACCTGCATGTCTACTATGTCTGAGCATTCCTATCTATTTATATGATTGTGGCTCTTATGTGATCGATTCTGAATCCCATACTTAGAGGTTTGATTGACAGACCTTCCTTAAAACCCTCAATTTCTATTCAACTTTGACTGATTCGTCTGGGGTAATTTATTCTTACTGGTTGTTTCCTTAACTAGAATATTTTTTAACCTAGCCTTAATTGTTTACCCTATTATTTAATAAACCTTGATTCTTTCCTTATTTAGTCTTGTACTGATTTTACTTTACCTTATATGACTATATATTTTACCGTTTGAGTTTGAATCCCTTGACTTAAGAGAACCGTGTCTTAATTTCTACACTGATTGATTCTGCCTTCTTTTATTACCATGCCATTGTGATTCTTACCATATTTTTGCTACTCGTTTTCAACTATAAAAGGTCTTAGCTTTTCACAAACAAAAGACAGACTTGGGATCAAAAACTTTCTCTCACACAAAAGCTCTCTGCTCTACTACTTTTCTTTTGCTCTTGTTTACTGTTAGCCGGCTATAAGCCAAGGCTAACCATTGTGCTCTTACTCTTGCTCTTTCATTCTGCTTGCTTCCTTTTCACTGGTATGTCCTATCTTAATTTCAAAGTTTCATCAACAACATGATCCTTTACTTGTTTCAGTTCTTATTATTCATAATTTGCTTCTATCTGTGGTTCTGTTGTTCAACATGCACTTAATCTCTTTGTTTCATCTATGAATGCCAGTCATGTCTTATCACTTTAGGGTCTGCATGCTCTAACTGAATCAACAATTAGACTAATGCTTATATGTTGTTGTCTATTTCAGTGTCCTAAGATTGTTTAATGTCATGTTTAGTTTGAATTCTGCTATTTCCTGATTCCTTGAAGTCTCTCTGATTTTCTGTAAGTATGTTAGATCAAGTATTCTTGAATCTGTGTATTGTCATTTGCACTAATTATAAGAACTTCTACCTATTATGTGATTTTTTTTTCCCCAACTCCCATTATCCTTGTGTGAAGACTGTCCTATGTGTACTGCTGAAATTGTTTTGACTGGTCTGTTACTTTCTGATCCTACTGCTGTTTTCAAAAGCTATTTTTTCCAATTGAATCCCTTTCAAACATTGTCTCTTTCAAAACTCTTATTTTCTTCTCAACATCACTCCTGGCACTTCACACTATTCCTAGAAACTTAGGTTCCACCCCCTCAGTGTGAGCATTGCTTACGGGACCTCTTGAGTTCCCTTTGAACTTTGACACACTGAGGCTGGTAATTCTACACTGCACATGCTTAAGGTCTTGGCGATATGTCTGGGTGCGAGCATTGGCCAGGGAACCACGAGGGCCTTAGGGAACTTTGTCGCACTTGGACTATGAAAGGTTGTGAAACTCGAAAGGATTGAGGTTGGAAGATATGAGCCTGATTGAAGGCTTCCTATAGAAGTAGCTTCTTATTTTCCTTTTAGTAATGTAATTCATTATTCTTGGTTTGTAATAATCTGTAAGTGAATATTTGGGGCAGGATAGTGAATATGGTGAGGGGATTATGCATGCTTAGATAGTACGGGTAGAAATCATGATCATAGGATTTACTTACCTATGTGTGCAATAGTATCATGCTTAGGACATACATACCATGCATTAGAAATCATGTTTAGGTTGTCTACTTCAGCATCTCTACTACACTCATGTCTATTTTATAAATCTTGTTCACAGCTAATAACTATAATAAAAAAATAAATTGCTATAACGTTACTGCTGCTGCATTTTTCATAAGTACCACATCTAGAAATCATGTTTTAGGTACCAATGCATGCATCAGATTCCATGTTCTCTAGGACTTTACCTTCAGCGTGTCTGTTTTAAGTTATATTCTGTTGAACACCTAGGAAGTATGTATTAAATTTAACAACCTCGCTAAAATATGTTAAACGGCTAAACATTTTCTACAAAACTCAACACCGTCTTCAATGTATTATCCATTGTCTTTTAAAATCAAGGTTAAAGACCTGCATTCAGATTTTGTAAAGAATAAAGAAATATATATATATATTTCAGACGCCTAGGCAAACCTTAGGTCTAATACTTATTAAACCAAAATAAATTGTTTTATGTCTTGCCTGATTAAAAAGAGGTCTTTAAAACCAATCAGTCCTTTTTTTTCCTGAAATCCTTAAGACTTTGTTGTTTGTTACCATCCTCAACTCATGCTTTGCCTATAAATTGCTGAACTTTAAAAACCATTTACCCTTTTTCTAAATACATGCAAATCACTCTGTTATTTAAAAGTCATGCTTTACTTTTAATTACTGATTTTTTCTAAAATTATTCATTTACTTTTACTGACAGTTTTTCATTAAAACTGCTGTGATTCTTTAAACTCCTGCTCCTGCCTTTGAAATATTGGATTTCCAAAATCAGTTACTCCTTTCCACAAATCACTCTGTTTATTTTAAATCCTGTTTTGTCCTCAAACTACTCCGTTTTATTCCTGCTTTGTTACTAAGCTATTTTCGAAATATTCCCTTTGCTAAAACCCACTGAAACCTACTGTTTTCATACTCAAATTCATGTTTTAAGTTCTGACTTTGAGACTTTTATTATGTTTGAGACGTGCTATCTTATGTGCCTTATTTGTGGGGGGATATATAAGCCTTTAATTGTTTTGTGAATCCCTTATGTGCAAGTTCTAACTGTTTTCTACTTGTCTCTTAGAGTTTATCCTTTAAACCTAAGGGTTCAGCCTAGTACTCACCTTGTAGGAATAATAGTCCTAAATACCCTCCAGGACTTATAGGACGGGACGGGTAATAGCACGTAATAAGCATTCGTGTCCAGCACACGTGCTTTAAATAACCTTTACGGGGTGGGAATGGTAGAATGCGAATATGATGACCAGTGCGCTAATACCACGTGTAGCCCCTCTTCGAGACGTGACATACCGGGTATTGCATTGATGTGATCCGTACTACTTTAAACCTAGGACAGTTTCTTTTCAAATGTTATTCTAATGTTTTTTCTCCAAACCTTTAAAGATTTTCACACCTGTTTGAAATCCCCTCTTATATGAACCTTGCTTGCTACTTGTTCCTCGCCCAAATTCACAAACTTTCTTGGCTGGGACCCACAATTGTGGAGCTTGAGAGGTGCCTAACACCTTCCCCTTGGGATAATTTCAAGCCCTTACCCGATCTCTGGTAATGCAAACTAGTTTATGAGTTATCAACTCTAGGTTCCCTAACGCACCATAAAAATTGTTAGGTGGCGACTCTTCCTTAAAACCTTTTCCTTTAAGGAGTTGTCCAGAATGTCATAAAACCCGATCTCTCCGTACCTAACCCGTGCGATAGAAAAAGGAGGCGCGACATCGGGAATTCAAATATGCCCAACTAACATCGACAACTACTTTGTCCTCAAGAGCCTCGTAGTCTTTCTCCCATTGTTGAGCTTCGGCTCTTAGCTCATCTCTCTCAGCCATGACAACATCATGAGAAGACTTCAAAGGAGCAAGGGATCTTTCCAGAAACTTGACCTTAGCTGAACATTTACGGGGGTATTCTTAGGTCTAGGTGAGCAATTGTACGAGTTCACTAGAGTATGCCTCCTTCTGATCCAACAAAGCCTTCAGGCTCCTAATCTCTTCGGAGGCATGGGAAAGCTACTCTGTAAAGGAAGACTCCAAGATGCTTTTATCCTTACCTGCCTGATTTGAAAACGCCTTCTCTATGGCCAGTTCCGCTGCAATAACTGTAATCTGCTGTTCCAAGGTACATTTCTTCTCCTCCATTGCCTCCATATCAAGGTGTAGACTCTCGTACTGATCCTTCCAATTGTCAGCCTTAGTATGAAAGTCATTTGCTGATTGCTCCATTTGAACGACTCTCTTAATCAATTTTGTGCCTATAAGGTTGATCTACATAAAATGATAAGTTAGATACGGTCAAAGAAAATATAATATATACATATGAAGAAAGAACAAGTTTTACCTTTAAGGACGAGTGCACAATCTCGTTCATCCAAGTTAAGGAGCTATGACTTTCCAGCTTAGACTTCTCAACCGGGCCTATCAAGGGCTTTAACCATACATCAGCCTGGCCCAACTTTTTCAAGAGGCTGCCTCCCGCAGGAACCTCTATCGTAACTTGCTTCATCACCCCCTGCTGGAAGACCCTACTTCAACAGCAGAAGGCACGGAAGTTGGGGCGGGTGAAGGAGCCACGAGCGGAGTAGGCTGAGGAGCAGAAACAACAATGGGAGAAGAAACAACAACGGGAGCAATAAACGAAAGTTCCGCAGAAGCAGGAGGAGGGTAAAAATAGCAAGAGGATCTTCATCAGAAACTGTATCAAAACCTTGCTGAAACAGGTGATCAATGGACTCACGAACAGGAGAGGGAGTTGCATCTTCGGGAGCGGAAAGTTCTGATTCAGGTCGGGAGGATCAACAACGAGCACAGATTCATCGTTAGAAACGACTCTCCGCCTTCGTGACCTATGAATCAGTGATCCCTCCTCTTGTTCTTCTTCACCCTCCAAAGTCCTGGACCCCCTTGCCTTCCTTTTTGACGAGGAGGAGCCAACAATGATTTCCTGAGCCTTAGCCAGGGAACACTTTGAAGCGGACACAGCCGCAACAGAAATTCCACGAGCAGGAAACCCTACCAAATGAAAGGGATCAGATAAAGCTCAAAAATGGAAGAAGTAAAAAAAACCCCACTTACCATGGGTTTTCAACTTCCAACCAAAACTCGAAGAGAGGTACTTCCTAGAACATTTTTCTAAAGGAGCGATTAATAAAGGTTTTTCTACCCAATCACGGAAAGCGGAGACATTCTCGACGGTTCCCATGGTTGCTGCAAAAGGAAAAGAAACAGTCACGGTACTGATATTTTATCGAAAACAAAAAAGGGAAAGTGAGAAAAACTGTACTCACGTGCAAAGTTCCACTTCTCAGGGAAGGGGAGATTTTCTTCACCTAACTAAACTTGCAGTAGGGACAGCAACATAGCGAACATACAACCTTCTATCTTTGTCATCATCCAGAATAACTTACACTCTTTTACTCCTAGACGCAAGAGTAAAAACTCCTTGGCGGAATAGCATCGGGGAATAGAGGTGAATAAGATGATGGAAAGTAAAGGGGACAGAAGCTAAATTAGCCAAATACCTAAGGCACGAACCACTTTCCAAACAAGAGGACCGATTTGTCCCAAGAAAATATTGAAGAATCAACAAAATTCAACGATAACAGGGTCGATGGGAGGCTTAAATCCTAATGTGAATAGATAAGTATAAACATAAGAATACCCAGTCCTATAAGAGTTTATTGTTTGGTTATCATTAGGAACAACAACAGGAAAACCAGACTTCCAACAACAGTCCCTGCGTACGAGTGACACTAAGCCCTCTGTTATTTGGGTAGGATAAAGTTCAGCACTATCATATGATGACATGGAAGAAAGTTTCTCACTTATGGCCTCACTATCCTTGTTAAAGAATACTCGGCAGGAACAATCTCATCGACTCTCTACTCATGAAGGGGTTCATTGTGTTCTCTACTCTTTGATCAAGATCTAGAATCCCTAGCCCTCGAAGAAGACAAAGAAACAATAGACCTAGAAGATGACGGAGGAGTAATATGAGAAGAAGAAGAAGAAGAACCCCTAGAAGGTGTAGAACTAAGATCCTAAGTCTA
This sequence comes from Nicotiana undulata, assembly GCA_005239495.1. Lineage (NCBI taxonomy): Eukaryota > Viridiplantae > Streptophyta > Magnoliopsida > Solanales > Solanaceae > Nicotiana > Nicotiana undulata. The sequence goes on from ML268026.1 coordinate 7,261, forward strand.
CCACCCCTCTTACTCCGTGTTGGGGTAGAAGAAGGAGTCAATTCATCTACAATAACGACCTTTTTGGATTGTTCGTTTGAAGAATACATGTTTACAAGAAAGAAGAATTTACAAATAAAGAAAGAAGGTTAGATGTTTTTCGTGAAAGAAAAGAAAGGAAAATGGGTATTTATACTCGGAGGCGACCGTAAAAAAAAGGAAAAAACAGTGACGTGAAAATCATAATTGAAATTGTCACTTCGTGACTGATGCATTCGCAAAAAGCCCTAAAAGGCGCTGAATAATTGCAGAACAAATCTGAGAATGCCATGTGGCACGGGCATTAAATGGAAGTGACAAGCGACATATACATTCGGAGACAGATGCAATGGTACGAGTGAAGCGGCGGAAAAATATTCCCGACATAAATGAGTATCCACTTACCAAATATTTGATTGATATATAAATGTTAAGTGGGGGGACTATCTGTATTGGTAAAAATAGGCTTCACACGTGTGTTAATTCAGATGACAAGGCAATCTATATGGAGCAATGAAAACATGAAAACTGGACGAGACTTTACGAAGAGGTACGAGACAAAGAGGAACGAAACTGCATACCCGCGAGGTAAGAAGATACGGGAATCTCAATCTAATTGAGGAGATGAAGAGACACGGTCAGAATGAATCAAGGTAGAATAAAGGGCAGATTCGAAGATCTTCAATCAATGAGCCAAACGTTACATAATCTTCATGCAACAGTTATGATTAATCATTGTAACGTTACATTAATGCCATTATTAGTCATTAATGCTCAATCACTGAAAAGAGTAGACGTTATATTAAGAAATTCCCTATAAAAGGGAGTAAAATATAACTTGTAAAGACACGTTTGAACCACTATTGAAATATACTTTCTTTTACGCATCTTTGTTGCTTCTGTTTACAAGTATTATTACCATTATTAGTATATTCTCTTGGTTATTAGAAACCCGAGTACTTCTTAAAATAGCTTTGGCAGAGAATCTATCTTTGGTTAAACAAACATAAATGTGACTAAGCGTATGCTAACTGGCAAGTTTTATATGAAGGACTTTTGAGTTGCTGATTTAATTCTGGAATTAAGATCCATAAGACTTCTCAAGGTCTCGCATTGTCACAATCTCATTACATTAAGACAGTACTTCAAAAATTGAAGCACTTGGGGTTTAAAGTTGCAAAGACTCCAATTGACGTGAATCTTGCATTAGCAAAGAACAAAGGCCAAAACATATCACAATTGGATTATGCTCGTGTGTTAGGATGCTTAATGTACATCATGAATTGTACACGACCAGATATAGCTTGTGCTATAAGTAAATTGAGTCGATACACGAGCAATCCAGGTCAATCTCATTGGATGGCAATGAAACGAGTTTTGGGATATTTAGAACATACCCAGGACTTTGGTTTGCACTACAGTAAATATCTTGCGGTGACTGAGGGATACTGTGATGCAAATTTGATCACCTGGTCAACTGATTCTAAGTCCACAAGAGGATATGTATTCACTATTGGTGGAGGAGCGGTATCTTGAAGTCGTCCAAACAAACTTGTGTTTCCCTCTCTACAATGGAGGCTGAGTTCATAGCCTTAGATAAAGTCGTTGAAGAAGCTGAATGGCTCCGGAATTTCTTGGAAGACATTTCATTTTGGACCAAACCGTTGGCACTAATATGCATACACTGCGATAGTCATGCGTGAATTGGAAGGGCTGGGGGCGTTATGTATAATGGTAAATCTCATCATATACGACGGAGACATAAAACCGTTAGGCAATTACTCTCTAGAGGAATTATCACGATTGACTATGTAAAGTCAAGCGATAATGTGTCGGATCCACTTAAAAAGGCCTAACTAGAGAGTTAGTTGAGAAATCATCAAGGGGAATGGGACTATGGCCGAGAACAAGTCATTGTGGCGGTAACTATACCTAGAAGACTGGATATCCCAAGATCTAGGTTCAAGGAGATCAAACAAAGTCATTAATGAAGGTTCAACATTGTCAACTAAAATTTTGATCCATTCTCGTGATGAGACAATGTTCAGTACCAAGGATAAAGCATTAAGGTTTTTTAATGATTTCTAAATTTGATACGATGTATATCGAATAGTGTATCTACGGGATGACACGTTTAGGAATCACCTATGTAAGTGTGAAGTGTTATCCGCTTCAAGGAGAATTTTTAAGGCCAGTTCTCTACGCACTTATCAAAACAGGTGGTGTTCATGGGTGAAACGAATACAACAATGAGAACCAAAGACGGTTAAGGATTGGTTGCGTGATTTATGGTTGTCTAAGTATACACCAAAGTTCGACAGTTCAAAGATATCAAATCTACTGATTGACCGAGTATATCCGACATAAGTTCACTACGGAAAGTTCAAAGGGAAACTTACTTATCCAGATGCAAATAATCCTTGCTTGCAAATCACACAGTGTTTTCATGCATATTTCTGTGATATAGCAATTCCCCATTCATGTGGGGGATTGTTGGGTTTTTTAAGCATTAATGTGGCTTAAAAGAGGGTGAATGGGAAATGGAGGGAAAAATAAAATATTTGAGTAATATTTGAGTTCCCTCCTTTACAAAGAGACATTGTCCCATATTGGAAGAGGTAGAGGTTTTTGATGGGTATATAAGCATTTTCTCTTCTTCTAGATCTTAAAGAGTTGAGAAGAAGGCAATCCTCGCGCCGTCGTCGTTGTCGTCGCTCATCTCGGCTTCAACTTCGGCTTCAGATTCGAATTGGGATTTGGATTTGGATTTGGCCAAATGATCGATTGATTGATTAATTTTTTGGACCAAATTAGTTTGTTAATAGTAAATATTAACAGAAATGTTATTAAATATTTGTTTTAATAACAGAATATTAATAATATTAATATTAAATCTAACCGTTTTCCATTTTTCCATTTTCTATTTTTGTAACAGAAAATTAACCACCCTCTTCAATTCTCCCGATTTATTGTTGAGTAAATAGCCATTTATGCTTTGGCCGTTTTGCATAAACAGCCATTCTGAAGAGTTGCACCTCTTCAGTTTTCAACCCAACATTGGCTATATTCTCTCAGATTTTCCATACGATTTTCTGAGTTCTCCTCCTTTCTTCTGCATACTTTTAACTTCTAAGAAAGCAACAATAAGTGTGATTTGCTACCGAACTTTGTGTTCGCTGAAACACTGGGGTGAAGTACCACTACACCAGTGTGTAATTCATATAAATTGGGAGGAAATAATCCATAACCTTGGGTACCAGGAGGGGATTAAATTCCTTAAGAAAACACTGTGAATTCAGTGGGCTCGAATTAACTTTTGTTTCGTTTACATTTATGTTTGTATATTATTTTATTTTCCCTATAATTATTTTACAAATACAGTATTCTAACACGCGTGAATCATTGTTCATATCAACAACAACAACAAACCCAGTGTAACCCCACAAAGTAGGATATCGGGTAGAGTTTACGCATACCTTAACCCTTCCTTGTGAAGGTAGGGAGGTTGTCTCTGATAGATCCCCGGCTCAAGATAAAAGTATAAGAAGCAGACACAACACTTAATAACATCAATGAGATAAAGTGATAGCAGCCCATGCACAATAGTCTTCTCCAATCCATTCATTAATTAAGCGTGCGGAGCCATTGGGATAGTTAAGGGAGTCCATCGGCTCTAAAAGTGCCCTTTTTCCTCTTCCACTAATTTACCATTGCAACCCATGAAATTTACGCACATTAGTATCCAGCATGTCCCTAGAAGCTGAAGCATAGGACACAACCCTCAGTCATAGTACTGCCAATAAATTTCTATTCAGCAATGAGTTACTGTACAATGTGTATACGGTTGATATCGCAGAGCCCGATTTCAAAGGTCACTATCATGTTTTGAGCCCGAGCTCGAAAGACTTGAAGTAAAGTTCGAGTCCGATCTCACCATGTATACCTCGAGAGAGCACATCGAAGGCTCATCATGAACTACTTCAAGACAGTTCCAAATCGACGACCGTCATGGAAAAGCGGGAATTTCCCAAGGACACATGGTTAGGACTGATAAGATCTGTAAGAGATAGTACAAATTCGTACTAGGCCTGTAACGACCCGATCTGTCGTTTTTAGGATTTCAGCTCTGTTCGGTAGCGTAAGGTCATGAACAACTTCACATTGTGTATATCGACTTGCGTGGGTGGTTAGACTCAGTTACCGGATAATCCGGAGTCGAATTAAAAAGAAAATTCTCATTTCGGAAGCCTTAAGTTGGAAGAATCAACTAAGATTGAATTTTTTGGTAAATGACTTTCGAATCAGGATTTGAAGGTTCCAGCAGGTTCGTATGATGATTTCGGACTTGGGCGTATGTTCGGACCGGGATTTGGATAACCCGGGAGCGTTTCGACTTATGTTATGGAAGATAGCATTTTAGAAGAATTTCATAAATCTGGGTTGAAAGGCATTTTAGTGATATAGATGTCCGTTCGGGATCTGAGCCTGGGAATAGATCCGTATGGTAATTATGGAGTTGGGAGCGCGATCGGAAGTGAATTCGGATGTCCGTAGGTTATTTTGAAGTAATTTGGCTAAAGATAGAAATTTGAAGGTTTTTGAGAAATCCGACCGGAAGTGGAAATTTTGATATCGGGGTCGGAATGCGATTCCGGAAGTTGGAGCAGGTCCGTACTGTTGAATGTGACTTGTGTGCAAAATTTGAGGTCAATCGGACGTGATTTGATAGGTTTCGGCATCGAATATAGAAGTTTAAAGTTCTAAAGTTCATAAAGCTTGAATAGGAGTGCGATTCGTGTTTTTAGAGTTGTTTGATGTTATTTGATGCCTCGACTAAGTTCGTGATATGTTTTGATACTTGTTGGCACGTTCAGACAGGGTCCCAAGGGGCTCGGGTGAGTTTCAGGGTGGTTTAGGGCCATTTCTAGGCCATTTATAGCTGCTGGTTTTAAGCTACAGCAGTGTGCTAAGAGATCGCGAGGAATTGGTCGCGATCGCGATGAGTAAAATGAGATAAATGGGCAAGTGAATCGCGATCGCGGAAGGCCTTTCGCGATCGTAGAGGAAATATTCTGTTGCACTGACTCGAATTTGGAAGCTTGTATCTTGAAATCTATAAGGAATTTGGAGATGATCCAAAAATGAAAGTTGTATCCCTTTGAGACTAGTTTTCAGAAAAGCAAACCATTTGGCATTTGGAGTTGTGTACAAAGATTTATGGTTGATACACTACAGGATGTCCGGGAAGTGTTTGGAAATCGCATTGTGTTGAATAAGACTGTCTTTAGCAACTTATATTCAAAATATATAAGGAATTGGAGATGAGCAAAGAATGAAAGTTGTAGCCCTTGGTGTCTAGTTTTAAAAATGTTAAACCATTTGCAATTTGGAGTTTTATACAAAAAGTTATGTCCAATATACTAGAGGCTGTCCGGAAGCGTTGTGCATTTGTTCTTCGCGATCGCGAAGCTTTTTCCGCGATCGCGATGAGAGAATTTTAGGCTGGAAATTTTTGCACTTTGCGATCGTGAAGCATTTTCCGCGATCGCGATGAGTAAATACCTGGGCAAAAGTTATATAACAAGGGTTAAGCCTTATTTAACATATTTTGACTTCTAGAGCTCGGTTCTTGGCAATGTTTGAAGGGTTTTTCACACAATTCGAATGGGTAAGTGTTCTTTAACTAGAATTAAATATATTCCATGGATTAGTCCTTGTTTTATCATTTAATTTGTGTTTTGGGTTGGGGAAATTGTGGGTTTTGAAAGAAAACTTCTAAAATGAAAATTCATGATTTGGATGACCAAAGGATATCAAAATTGGATAAATTTAGTATGGGTGAACTCGTATCGGAATGGGTAATCGGATTTTATAAATTTTGTCGATTTTTGGTGTGCGGGCCCGGGGGGTCGATTTTTATAATTTCGAAAAGATTGGAACTTTATTGTTCGGAATAGTCCCTTATACGTTTTATGTGTATTTTGAAGTTGTTTTAGTTGATTTTGAGCCGTCCGAAGGTCTTTTCGCCCGAGAAGTTCACTTTTGAGTACCGGGTTGTCGTCTTTGAGGTAAGTATCTTGCCTAACCTTGTGTGAGGGAACTACCCCTTAGGATTTGAGTTTCCTATGCTGATTGTAGCCCGTTTACGCGAGGTGACGAGTGTGTACTCGGACTTATGTGCAACTAGTTTTGCCTTTTAGGATTCGTAGGTCCTTATATTACCTGTGTGGGAATTGTAATTGTTTCATTCGAGTCCTTAATTGCTAATTTCATCCTTTCCTTCTTAAATTGGGATTTTTTGCCTTTAGATTTCCTCCGTTATCTATTTGATCTTGATTGACTTAATTGAATATTTTTCCCCTCTCGTTATCATGCTATATTTTGTTTATAAACTGCCTATTTGACTAGAATTTGTATTATCTAGCCCTATAACTATTTAGCAGTAATTGGAATATCAATATGACGGTGTCAATCATGCCCGTGAGTCGTATACTGTGATTTACGTGATTTTCCCTTAAGTGCTACTTGGGTTTAGTTTAATAATCACCTATATTGATGGTATTTTCCTTGATGTTGCATATTACTGAGCATTCGTTCAAACTGAGTTTTAACCCGTGAAGCTAATTGTTTAGGCGAGATTCGTTATAGCTGTTTCCCTTGCCGGGATGATTGGTTTCTTATTTATTGACTTGAATATTGTGAATCGTTGCTACATTTCTTTTGTTTTCCCCTCGTTATATTGTTTCATTTGTACTTGGGTCTTCCTTCAGTGGCTACTTCTTATGAGTGAGTTTTACCATTCTCGTGATTTACATCCTTGTGTTGAACTGCTCATTGCACCTTGCATTTTGCCTTTTGTTTGCTGTTGTTCTCGTTGTGGCTTGTACAATGTTTTGTCATGTTCTGGTTGCTTCTCTCTATCATACTGCATTGCATATTTAAATTGGGACTATATGAGATTCCAGGAGCTTTCCCCCTGTACTGCATTGCATATTTAAATTGGGACTACGGACGAGATTCCGCGAGCTTTCCCCCTGTACTGCATTGCATATTTAAATTGGGACTACAGACGGATTCTGGGAGCTTTCCCCCTGTACTGCATTGCATGACAAATTCTGAGTTACGGACTGAGTTCCGGTGGTTTTATCATTGAGGAGATNTGTCTTGTAGAAAAATAATATTTGAAAGAGCAGTTACTGGGAAAGTATATTTGAACACCACGTATTTTGAATGAACTATGTTTTAAAGATTTCTCTTTATAAAAATATATACATATACATTCAGAGAAAATATGTTTCAAAGAAGATTTCTCTATTCCGAAACGATTATACCTTTAAAGCTTTCGATATAAACTCACGATTCAAAGGTTTTCACTCGAAGGTTTGACCAGCTTTATTGAGTTTTTTTTGGCTAAGGCCTGATGTGAATAAATCGATGAAGTGCTGAGTTACTAGAGTTTTTATTGTGTTGTTATTCCCGACTTTTGGCTTACATTCTGTCCATCCTCCTTGCGTATTTCTATTATGTTGTCCGTTGAATTATTTGCTGTAATTTCTCCCGCATTATTTTTTCACGCCGTTAATTTTATCGAAAAATCTTTAGATAGATATTATGTTTCGGTCATTTTTATATTTATGCCTTCTTACTTATTAGACCAGTGGTGTCTTGACTAGTCCTCGTCACTACTTCACCGAGGTTAGTCTTGATACTTACTGGGCACCGCTATGATGTGCTCATACTACACTCTTGCACATTTTTGTGTGTAGATCCAGGTATTTATCGTTAGTACCTGCGTGGAGCGTTGCTGAGGAGACTCAAGGTAAACCTACTGCTGTGTTCGCAGGCTTCGGAGTCACCTTCCTGTTTTTAGTCAACTGTTCTTACTATTTCAAAACAGTTGTATTTAGAAGTTGTAGTAAATTCGGTAGAGCTTATGACTTGTATTACTAGGTTTTGGGAAATTGTAAATTCTATCAAGATTTCCATATCGAGACTGGTATATTTCCTTTATTATTGTTGTTGTTCAGTGAATTGTTAGGCTTACCTAGTCCTTAAGACTAGGTGCCATCTTGATTCCCAACGGAGGGAAATTTGGGTCGTGACAAGTTGAAATCGGAGCTCTAGGTTCATAGGTGCTACGAGTCATAAGCGAGTTTAATAGAGTCTTGTTGATCGGTACAGAGACGTCTGTACTTATCTTCGAGAGGCTACAGAACTATGAGGACAATTTCACTTCCTTCATTCCTAGCGTGCGAGTTCATTGATCTTGAAGTTTTAAATTATCGATCCATTCTCTCACCGATGGTGAGGAAACGAACTGCGGTTCCTGATGATGTTACCCCGAAGCAAATGTCGCAATGGTCAGAGAGAGAGGCCGACAAGGGGCACGTGCCATAGTTAAGATACCTACCAGAGCAGCCGTTGAGAAGCCGCAGTAGTTCCAGTGGGGGATAGGCACTGGGGGTGCATGTTGCTACCCCGGACTTCAGGAACACCTGGGTGCAGTTTGAGTATGATTAGTACAGTGATTCAGGCGGGATAGATCCCAGGTGCACCAGCTACTTCACGGATCAGGGGAGGAGTTCAGACTCTCACCGTCTACACTCCAGAGCAGCGAGATCATATTGCTCAGGTTCCAGTTGTCATGGCAGCACATCATGTGGTTTCAGTTTAGCCCGTGGTTAGGGCAACAACATCGGAGGAAGAACACCTTGGAATATAGGGGTACAGGAAGTACCACCCTCCTACTTTTAGTGGATTGGCAACGGGTGTTGCCAGGGCTCTCTAGGGAAATGTCACTACATTCTTTGTACTTCGGGTATTGTGGAGACGAGCGAGGCCATTTTTGTCATGTCTCAGTTCAGAGGAGTGGTTGTCAGTAGTGGCAGGCACATGAGTTGGGATAGCCTGGCCGAGTAAACTTCACTTGCATGGATTCAAGTTTCAGAGATACTTTTGAGGGAGTTTGAACTCCAGTTCCTCCGAGATGCATGGCGCGCGGAGTTTGGGAAGTTTCGTCAGGGAGCTATGTCAGTATTGGAACACTATGTCGGATTCAGGTGAGTGGAGGGCGCCCAAGAAGGGGAGACCCGACCCATTGATGTGTTTCATATTGTTAACTAGAGGCCGTTGTGCCAGATATCATCACACAAATATGTTTTGATGTGTTATGGAGGAGCACCAATTGTATCTCATTATAGTTCTGCTGGTCGGGACGAGTTCCCTTATTTGTTGTTTCATTTATGAGTAAGTTTCATGTTTTGCACTCTATTTGTGTTTGCTCCTGTTGGGAGATTCTATGAGTAGCAGCTCGTGTCTATCGTTGTTTTATTCATTTTGATAGTGGTGAAACTGGAAGTGAGTCCTTATTGTTCTCTGCGGTAAGCTTTATGTGATTTTCTTAAAGTGTTTTGTTTACGAGTTGTGATTTGATACTCCATCGAGATGTGAGTTCAGTTGGCGTTATGATTTTTATCAACTGAGATGAGTTAGTGGAGGAATTTCAATTGGTATGCCATATTTTCGGTATGTGATTCATAGTTGAGGGCGAGGTCCTCGTGGTAATTGTGATTCGATATGTTTGGACCGGGCTGAGTACCGCGGTGGGAATTTTATCAGGTTGGAATCCTTATGATTTGTTCATATGCTTTGCTTCTTCTTTGTTATATTACTTTTGGTAAGTCAGTATTGATAGAGAGTTATGCCTATGGGCTTGTTTGATAGTTCCTTTATATGTTTCTATATTCATATTCAGTCATTCTCGTTATGTGCTCCATTAGTTTTAGCTTGCGGGATGTGTGCCTGGTGGTGTTAGTTGTGGCTTGGTGATTCGGGTGTTTAATAATGAAGTCTTCGTGTTTATTGCATCACTATCAGTATTATGGGGTTTGGAACAGAGTTCGTTCAGATGTGGGGCAGCTGTTGTGATCAGAAGTGTTATTTAAGCATATGTGTGATGTGCTATGTTGTGTGGTCGTGCCTTAGGGGTGTAGTCATGAGTTGATGCAGCTGGTTGAGGCTAATGCCGGATATGGATTTAGAATCGGGTCCTTTGTAAATGAGTAGAAGATGAGAAAGTAGAGGTGTGAGGCTTATCGGTGGTAATAGGAAGGCTAAATTGCAGTTGTGATGGTGTCATCAGGCTTATGTATCTTGGGGTGATGTGGGATCACCTGCGAGTGTGTGTTGGGGGTGTGCAATCAGTGATTGGATGAGTTCGAGTTGAGTCTTGACACGTTCGAGGACGAACAGTTGTTTAAGAGGGGGAGAATGTAACGACCCGACCAGTCATTTTTAGGATTTCAGCTCTGTTCGGTGGCGTAAGGTCATGAACAGCTTCACATTGTGTATATCGACCTGCGTGAGTGGTTAGATTCAGTTACCGGATAATCCGGAGTCGAATTGAAAAGAAAATTCTCATTTCGGAAGCCTTAAGTTAGAAGAATCAACTAAGATTGGAATTTTGGGTAAACGACCTCCGAATCAGGATTTGAAGGTTCCAGCAGGTTCGTATGATGATTTCGGACCGGGATTTGGATAACCCGGGAGCGTTTCGGCGTATGTTATGGAAGATAGTATTTTAGAAGAATTTCATAAATCTGGGTTGAAAGGCATTTCAGTGATATAGACGTCCGTTTGGGATTCCGAGCCTGTGAATAGCTCTGTATGGTAATTATGAAGTTGGGAGCGCGATCAGAAGTGAATTTGGATGTCCGTAGGTTATTTTGAAGTAATTTGGCTAAAGATAGAAATTTGAAGGTTTTTGAGAAATTCGACCGGAAGTGGAAATTTTGATATCGGGGTCGGAATGCGATTCCGGAAGTTGGAGCAGGTCTGTAATGTTGAATGTGACTTGTGTGCACAATTTAAGGTCAATCGGACGTGATTTGATAGGTTTCAACATCGAATATAGAAGTTTAAATTTCTAAAGTTCATAAAGCTTGAATAGGAGTGCGATTACGTATTTTTATCATTGTTTGACGTGATTTGAGGCCTCGACTAAGTCCGTGATATGTTTTGAGACTTGTTGGCACGTTCGGACGGGGTGGTTTCGGGCCATTTCTAGGCCATTTATAGCTGCTGGTTTTTGGCTACAGCAGTGTGCTACGCGATCACGGGGAATTGGTCGCGATCGCGATGAGTAAAATGAGAGAAATGGGCCAGTGAATCACGATCGCGGAAGGCCTTTCGCGATCGCGTAGAGGAAATGTTCTACTGCACTAACTCGACTTTGGAAGCTTGTATCTTGAAATCTATAAGGAATTTGGAGATGATCCAAAAACAAAAGTTGTATCCCTTTGAGACTAGTTTTCATTTAAGCAAACCATTTGGCATTTGGAGTTGTGTACAAAGATTTATGGTTGATACACTACAGCATGTCCGGTAAGTGTTTGGAAATCGCATTGTGTTGAATAGGACTGACTTTAGAAACTTATATCTCAAAATATATAAGGAATTGGGAGATGAGCAAAGAATGAAAGTTGTAGCCCTTGGTGTCTAGTTTTCAAAAGGTTAAACCATTTTCAATGTGGAGTTTTGTATAAAACGTTATGTCGATTATACTAGAGGTTGTCCGGAAGAGCTGGGCATTTGTTCTTTGCAATCGCGAAGAGCAAATTTTAAGCTGGAAATTTTTTTACTTCGCGATCGCGAAGCATTTTCCGCGATGGCGAAGCATTTCCGCGATCGCGATGAGTAAATACCTGGGCAGAAGTTATATAACGAGGGTTAATCCATATTTAACATATTTTGACTTCTAGAGCTCGGTTCTTGGCGAAGTTTGAAGGGTTTTTCACACAATTCGAATTGGTAAGTGTTCTTTATCTAGAATTAAATATATTCCATGGATTAGTCCTTGTTTTATCATTTAATTTGTGTTTTGGGTTGGGAAAATTGTGGGTTTTGAAAGAAAACTTCTAAAATGAAAATTCATGATTTTGATGACCAAAGGGTATCAGAATTGGATAAATTTAGTATGGGTGAACTCGTATCGGAATGGGTAATCGGATTTTGTAAAATTTGTCGGTTTCCATTGTGCGGGCCCGGGGGGTCGACTTTTGGGTCGATTTTTATAATTTCGTAAAGATTGAAACTTTATTGTTCGGAATAGTTCCTTATATGTTTTATGTGTATTTTGAAGTTGTTTTAGTTGATTTTGAGTCGTCCTGAGGTCTTTTCGCCCGAGAAGTTCACTTTTGAGTATCGGGTTGTCGTCTTTGAGGTAAGTATCTTGCCTAGCCTTATGTGAGGGAACTACCCCTTAGGATTTGAGTTTTCTATGCTGATTGTAGCCCGTGTACGCGAGGTGACGAGTGCGTACTCGGACTTATGTGCAACTAGTAGGTCCTTATATTACCTGTGCGTGAATTGTAATTGTTTCATCCGAGTCTTTGATTGCTAATTTCATCCTTTCCTGCTTAAATATGGATTTCTTGCCTTTAGATTTCCTCTGTTGTCTATTTGATCTTGATTGAGTTAATTGAATATTTTTCCCCTCTCGTTATCATGCTATATTTTGTTTATAAACTGCCTATTCGACTAGAATTTGTATTATCTAGCCCTATAATTGTTTAGCAGTAATTGAAATATCTATATGCCGGTATCAACCATGCCCGTGAGTCGTATACTATGATTTACATGATTTTACCATAAGTGCTACTTAGGTTTAGTTTAATAATCACCCATATTGATGGTATTTTCCTTGATGTTGCATATTGCTAAGCATTCATTCAAACTGAGTTTTACCCCATGAAGCTAATTGCTTAGGCGAGATTGGTTATAGTTTTTTCCTTTGCCGGGATGATTGGTTTCTTATTTATTGACTTGAATATTGTGAATCGTTGCTACATTTGTTTTGTTTTCCCTTGTTATATTGTTTCATTTGTACTTGGGTCTTCCTTCAGTGGTTACTTCTTATGAGTGAGTTTTACCATTCTCGTGATTTACATCCTTGTGTTGAACTACTCGTCGCACCTTGCATTTTGCCTTTTGTTTGTTGAACATCCTTGTGTTGAACTTCTTATGAGTGGCTTGTACAATGTTTTACCGTGTTCTGGTTGCTTCTCTCTGTCGTACTGCGTTGCATATTTAAATTGGGACTACGGACGAGATTCTGGGAGCTTTCCCTCTGTACTGCATTGCATATTTAAATTGGGACTATGGACGAGATTTCGGGAGCTTTCCCCCTGTACTGCATTGCATATTTAAATTGGGACTACAGACGGATTCTGGGAGCTTTCCCCCTGTACTGCATTGCATGACAAATTCTGAGTTACGGACTGAGTTCCGGTGGTTTTATCATTGAGGAGATTTGGATGGCATGATATATATATATATATATATATATATATNNNNTGTGTGTGTGTGTGTGTGTGTGTGTGTGTGTGTGTGTGTGTGTGTGTATGTATTGAAAAGTATTTGTCTTGCAGAAAAATAATATTTGAAAGAGCAGTTACTGGGAAAGTATATTTGAACACCACGTATTTTGAAGGAACTATGTTTTAAAGATTTGTCTTTTATAAAAATACATACATATACATTCAGAGAAAATATGTTTCAAAGAAGATTTCTCTATTCTGAAATGATTATACCTTTAAAGCATTCGATATAAACTCACGATTCAAAGGTTTTCACTCGAAGGTTTGAGCAGCTTTATTGAGTTTTGTTTTGGCTAAGGCCTGATGTGAATAAATCGATGCATTGCCGAGTTACTAGAGTTTTTATTGTGTTGTGATTCCCGACTTTTGACTTGCATTATGTCCATCCTCCTTGCGTATTTCTATTATGTTGTCCGTTGAATTATTTGCTGTAATTTCTCCCGCATTATTTTGTCACGCAGTTAATTTTATCGAAAAATCTTTAGATAGATATTATGTTTCGGTCATTTTATATTTATGCCTTCTTACTTATTAGATCAGTGGTGTCCTGACTAGTCCTCGTCAACACTTCACCGAGGTTAGTCTTGATACTTACTGGGCACCGCTGTGGTGTGCTCATACTACACTCCTGCACATTTTTGTGTGCAGATCCAGGTATTTATCGTTAGAACCTGCGTGGAGCGTTGCTGAGGAAACTCAAGGTAAACCTATTGCTGCGTTCGCAGGCTTCGGAGTCACCTTCCTGTTATAGTTAATTGTTCTTACTATTTCCAAACAGTTGTATTTAGAAGTTGTAGTAAATTCGGTAGAGCTTATGACTTGTATTACCAGGTTTTGGGAAATTGTAAATTCTGTAAAGATTTCCATATCGAGACTGGTATATTTCCTTTATTATTGTTGTTGTTCAGTGAAATGTTAGGCTTACCTAGTCCTTAATACTAGGTGCCATCACGATACCCAATAGAGGAAAATTTGGGTCGTGATAAGGCCATTATACAGCTGTACCAATAGTATAAAGGGGACCCCATCATAATTAGATATGTACCATATTAGGGTTTTCCCCTTCTATATAAAGGGGACCCCAATCATTTTGTAAGAATATCATTCACTGCAATAGAACATTCTACTATGCTTTTCTCGTTTATTGTGCTCAAGAATATTCTTCAACTTTATTGTTCTTCATTTATCGTTCATACTTTATTGGTACTAAACTGACCTCGAGACCCCGAGGCTATTGAGCTCGAGGCCCCCGTTCCTTTGGCAAAACTGGTTTGATTATCACATTTTCCTTACTTACACTTAACATTTCTTGCTAATCTACTAGTACTGAAATAAATTACGTATTCATAGATGTATTGGTGAGAAAGAAGCTTCACACGTGTAATAATTGTAGTGAATCGGCAATCTATGTGGAACAATGAAAGCGTAACAACTGGACAGGACTCTATGAAGAGGTATGAGGTAAAGAGGCACGGAATAACATACCCACGGGGTAATTAGCTACGGGAATCTCAACCTGATTGAGAAAATGAAGAGAAAAGGCCAAGATGAATCCAGGCAGAATAAAGGGCAGATTCGGAGATCTTCAATTAATGAGTCAAACGTTACACAACCTTCACGCAACAGTTACGGTTAATCATTGTAACGTTACATTAATGCCATTATTAGTCATTAATGCTCAATTACTGAAAAATACAGACGTTATATTAAGAAATTCCCTATATAAGGGAGTAAAATATAACTTGTACGACACGTTCGAACTACTATTGCAATACACTTACTTTTCGTGCATCTTACTGCTTTCCAATTACAAATTTCCTTGCAATTATTAGTTTATTCTTTGGTTATCAGAAACCCGTGTGCTTCTTAAAAATAGCTTTGGTAGAGAATCTAATTCTTTGGTTAAACAAATTGGTTCCGTTACCGGGAATCTGATAATCGTTGTTTACTTTCAAGCAAACATTCTCTGAATTATGTCAAACGCCAACGATAACAACCAACAAAGGATTGGAACTCCAGTTCCATCACTTGCTGGAACCCCACAAGGTTCAAGGGAGCCATCCCCAGAAAGATCTACTATTCAAAACAATAATCATAACGGTAATGATCAAACAGGTGAACAAGATCAGGTGAAACAAATGATTGCTGGATACGTAAATCAAGCCTTACAAGACTTCATGAGGGGGATACCAGCAGCGTCACCTACACCGCCTCCTAACAACACCATAACTATAAAAAATCCTCAATCTGGATTAGCGAACTCAGGAAGTGGGGGAACACCTAATGAATCCCTCGAAGCAAGACCTAGTATGTCCAATAGCCCAGAATTACAATCTTTATTACTAACTTTGCATAAACAGGTGAAGGAACAAAATGATCGAATCAAATAAATTCCTGGAGTACCACCTATTATCAAAGTCATTGACGTTGATAGATATTCTCAACAACCTTGGAAACCAAGTGCAGCACCCTTGCCTATTCCTAAGAAATTCAAGATGCCTGACGTTCCCAAGTATGATAGGACAACTGATCCACGCGATCATGCAACTGCTTTTACCACCGGGGTAAAAGGCAACGACCTCATTAAACAAGAAATTGAGTCAGTGCTAGTCAAGAAGTTCGGAGAAACACTCACTAAAAGAGCATTAACCCGGTATTCTCTTTTACCTGAAAACTCTATTGACTCTTTTGCTAAGCTTGCAGATTCTTTTATAAAAGCGCATTCCGGTGCGCAAAAAGTTGAAAAAAGAATGGAGGATATATTCAAAATAAAACAGGGAGACACGGAGTTGCTTCATGAATTTGTAGACAGGTTCCAACGCGAAAGAATGATGCTACCAAGGGAACATGACAATTGGGCAGCCATGGCATTTACAAGCAATTTAAATGACAAAGGTTTAGAAGCCACGAGAAGGCTCAAAGAAAGCTTAAGAGAATTTCCCGCCACAACATGGAATGATGTCTATAACAGGTATAGTACCAAGCTGCGAATAGAGGAGGATACCATTGCCCAATCAAAAACTGAAGATCGAACTAGTTCTAGACGCTCTGAACCGGAAAGGAGAACAGGTAAGAACATGTATGATCCTTATATGGGACCCTTAGGACGAGAAACTCGTTCCAGGTTTGAAAACGCTCGATCAGAATATAGAGCATCAAATAGAGATATGGTCTCGTCCTCATCAAGTTCAGAAAGGATCAGGATGAATGAAGCAGAGGTAATACAAGAATTAGAGAGCACAACTTCAATGTAAGTACTTCCAAATTAATTGCAGTACTGAGAAATATGGGTGATAAGGTTCGATGTCCCAAAGAAATGAGGTTGAACCCAAATAAAAGGAACCCAGACTTCTGGTGTGAATTCCATAATGACCATGGACACAGAACGTCAGACTGCAGATTTTTGCAAGGTGAGGTAGAACAAATATTAAAACAGGGCTACTTAACAGAATTGTTTAGTGAAAAAGGTAAGCATGCATATATGAAGAACAGGTAGGAGCCACCAAATCCACCATCTCCAAAACGAACAGTCAACGTAATACACGGGGGTGAGGAGGTAAATGGAGTAATCTGCAAAAGAACCACAAAATTCACAATTACGCATGAGAAGCGGATTTGTGAAGATCTGGAAGCAGACAATATATCATTCGACGATGCAGACATCAACGGTCTAATAATCCCACATAATGATGCACTGGTAATATCCTTACTTATACATGACACTAACGTAAAAAGAATGTTGATTGATCCAGGTAGCTCAGCTAACATAGTCTTATCAAGAGTTGTGGAAGAAATGTTAATGGAGGATCGAGTAATCCCAAAGCACGAGCCTTATCTGGGTTCGATAACTATACGGTCATAACAAAATGGGAAGTTTAACTTAGCACTTATGCAGAGGGAGTAATAAAAAACACTAGGTTCCAAGTCATTGATACTGACATGGCTTACAACGTAATCATGGGGAGACCATGGATTCATGACATGAGAGCGGTACCATCTACCCTACATCGGGTAATCAAATTCCCTTCCGAATAGGGAATTCAACAGATTCGAGACGATCAACAAACATCAAGGAATATAAATTTTGTGGTACATTATAACAAAGAAGCGGAAGAATCAAAAGATAAGGAAGCCACTCAGGCAAGTACTGTTGCACAAACAGGGACGGAAAAAATTGTTGCTCAAACAGGTATAGAAGAAATTATTATTCAAACAAGTACGGCAAATGATAGCCACGAGAAGGTGAACCAGGTCACCTCGGAAGAAATACCAAAATATACAGACATGGATACCAGACCTGATGTCATTCAGGAACCAGAAGAGGATGAATATATCAAAACAACTACGGAAGAGCTCAAAGTTGTTCCACTGTTTGAACGGGAGCCTGAACAAAAAGTCCACATAGGCACGAGGCTAAGTCCCGGCAAAAGAGGTAAGTTAGTTGATTATTTAAAAGCTAACGCAGATTGCTTTGCTTGGTCCCATTCAGATATGACAGGTATCCCACTAGAAGTGATGACTCATAAGCTAAATGAAGATCCATCCTTCGTACCTATCAAGCAAAAGAAAAGAAAGAAAGGACCATTCAAAAACCAAGTGATCGACGAAGAGGTACAGAAACTCTTGAAAATTGGTTCAATAAGTGAGGTAAAATACCCTAATTGGTTTATACTGTAGTGGTACCCAAAAGAATGGTAAATGGAGAGTATGCGTAGATTACACAGATTTAAATAAAGCATGCCCTTACACAGATTTAAATAAAGCATGCCCTAAAGATTCATTTCCATTACCACACATAGATCAAATGATTGATGCCACTGCAGGCCACGAATTGCTAAGCTTTTTGGATGCATATTCTGGTAATAATCAGATAAAAATGGATCCCTCAGACGAGGAAAAAACTTTCTTTATTACAAACAGGGGGACTTATTGTTACAAAGTCTTGCCTTTTGGCCTGAAAAACGCTGGAGCCACATATCAAAGGCTAGTGACCAAGATGTTCCAGGAGCATCTAGGAAAGACGATGGAGGTTTACATCGATGACATGCTGGTAAAATCAACACAAGCGGAAGATCATTTTCAGCATCTTTCAATTACCTTCGATATTTTTTACGCAGGTATAATATGAAACTGAACCCAGAAAAATTCGCCTTTGGCGTAGAATCAGGTAAGGATTTGGGTTTCCTTCTGTCAAATAAAGGAATAGAAGTAAATCCTGCTCAAATTAAAGCTATTGATGAAATACCCAATATACTTACAAGCAAAAAAGAAGTGCAAAGATTAACAGGAAGAATTGCAGCCTTGGGGAGATTTATATCCACGTCTTCGGAAAAGAGTTTTAAATTGTTTTCAGTTCTTAAAAAATAGAATCAGTTCGAATGGACTGAAGAATGTCAACAGGTTCTCAAAGATCTAAAGGCCTATCTATCAAAACCCACGTTGTTGTCAAAACCAAAAGAAGGGGAAAAGATGTATGTCTATCTTGTCGTAGTAGAAATTTCCGTAAGTGCAGTACTGGTAAGGGAAGACAAAGGTAAGCAATCTCCGATTTATTACGCAAGAAAGTCTTTGTTAGACGCTGAAACAAGATACCCACGTCTGGAAAAATTAGCTTTAGCTCTGATTATGGCAGCTAGAAAATTAAGACCATATTTTCAATGTCATCCCATTACTGTTGTGACTTCATACCCCTTGAGAAATTTTCTGCATAAACAAGAATTATCAGGAAGATTAGCTAAATGGGCAATAGAATTAAGTGAGCATGACATAATATATCAGCCTAGGACTGCAATAAAGTCTCAAATTTTAGCTGATTCCGTCGCTGATTTTAATACCAGCATAACTCCTGAAGTAGAAAAAGAGTTACAACTCTTTAACGGGGCTAATCCAGGTATATGGATTCTATTTACTGATGGCTCCTCTAATGTAAAAAAAGCTGGCCTAGGAGTAGTTTTAATATCACCCACGGGTGAAAAGATGCGGCAAGCTATTAAATGCAATCCCATAACTAACAATGAAGCAGATTACAAAGTTGTCATTGCAGTACTTGAACTGGCACGAGAACTCTCAATCAAGCAAATTGTGATCAAAAGTGACTCCCAATTGGTAGTAAACCAGATGCAGAGGACTTATATCGCAAGAGAGACTTGTATGCAACAATACCTGGAAATGGCACGAGATCTGGTAAGACAATTCCAATCCTAGAAAATTGTGCAAATACCAGGGAGGAAAATGCAGAAGCGGATGCATTAGCTAACCTTGCAGCAGTTGTGGAAGTGTCAAACAAAGACAATGCAATTGTCATTCACTTATTTCATTCAGCGATCGGCCAGGACAAAAATGAGGTAACATTTAATAATTTGACCTGGGATTGGAGAAACGAAATTTAAACTTTTTGCAGAATGGTACCATACCTGAAGATAGAAAAGCAGCTCAAGCATTACGCCAAAAAGTTGCATCGTACTGCCTCATTCGCAATGCTCTATACCGCAAAATATTCGGAGGTCCCTTAGCTAAATGACTTGGACCTAGTCAAATAGAGTTCATAATGAAGGAAGTCCACAAAGGACACTGTGGAAATCACGCAGGAGAAAGATCTTTAGTCAAAACCCTAATCAGAGTAGGGTACTATTGGCCCAAAATGGAAGAAGAGGCTGAAAGTTTCGTAGCTAAATGCGACAAGTGCCAACGGTTTTCTAATAACATGCATCGACCGGCAAAGTTACTCCACCCAGTGGTATCACCATGGCCATTTATGAAATGGGGCATGGGCATAGGTAGGACCTTTTCCCCCAGCTAAAGGAAAGGTGCGTGAAAAAGAAGTGAAAAGCTTCATATGAAGAGACATAATATGCCAATTTGGAATACGGAAGGAGATCGTATGTGACAATGGCCCGCAATTCATAGGCTCTCAAATCACGGAATTCTTCGAAAGTTGGCAAATCAAAAGAATCACTGCATCACCATATCACCCCGTGGCTAATGGACAAGCCGAGTCAACGAACAAATTCATCGTCAATAACCTAAAGAAACAGTTAGAGAAATCCAAAGGAAACTAGCCTGATGAGCTACCGGCAGTATTATGGGCTTGCAGAACGACTGCAAAAATAGCCACAGGAGAAACTCCATTCGCGCTTGTTTACGGATTAGAGGCTTTGATACCGGTTGAAATTGGCGGACCAAGCACAAGGTTTACAACAGCAACGGAGGAAACAAACAACGACGAGTTGAGAACCAATTTGGACTTTCTCGAGCAAAAAAGAGAAGTTGCGCTAATACGTATGGTAGCTCAAAAAAGCAAATCATAGAGCGATATTACAACAGAAACACTCACCTCAGATATTTTAAGATTGGGGACTTCGTTCTCAAAAAAGTCTTCCAGTCAACGAAATAAGCTGGTGCGGGAAAGCTAAATCCATATTGGGAAGGACCTTACAAAGTCTGTGGCATTGCTGGAAAAGGCGCTTATGAGCTAGAGGCTATGAATGGCAGGATCTTACCAACCAGCTGGAATGTTGTTCATTTAAATAAGTATTACTTCTAAGGAAAAGGAATACCCCCGGTCAGGAAAAAAGCTAACCCATCACCAGATGATGATATTAGACCTGCAAAGACACGAGGAAGTAACTGAATTCCCGGTCTAGGGTTACAACTTTCTGATGGACGTTTTAAAGGGTTAAGCAGTCATCATCTAAAGAATTATATACCTTCGAGTCCCGTATGTTTTTCCTTTTCAAGAAAAGGACCACAAGGAAGGAATAGTCAAGTTCTCGAGATTTCATTCTTCAAAGCTCAAACACTTGGGGGACTATACAATATGGTGGAAGGCAAAGCTAAATCAAAGAAGACTACCAGAAAGTCAAAATCTCAAGCCTGAAAGATCCATCTTCCCAACGAGTCAAGTATTACGAGCAAAATCAAAAGATCCAAAGACTCGATATACAAAGGCTGATTCAAAAAAAAACCTTCGAAAAACATATTCGTGAATGTAAACGAATGTTCAGGTTAAAGGCAGAATATTAGTTACGAGGTAGAAATGCACATCTTTATACTTATTCAGAAAACTGTTATAATAGAAAACAGTTATGGCTAAATATCATCATCTTTGTAATCATTCAAAAAACTGTTATAAATGAAAACAGTTACGAAATCCTTGTACTTATTCAGAAAACTGTTATAAATAAAAACAGTTACGGATGAAAGATCATTATCCTCGTACCTATTTAAAAAAATGCTATAAATGAAAAATAGTTACAAATAAAAATGCATCACCCTCGTATTTATTAAAACCTGTTATCAGTGAAAACAGTTACGGGTAAAGATTCATACCCTTATATTTAAAACTATTGTAAACAAAAAACAGTTACTCCCTTATACTAATTCGAAAAAGCTGTTACAAAAAGGAAAACAGTTATGAGTACAAGTTTATACCAAATCTGTTAAATGAAAACAGTTGCAAAATGAGTTATAGACGATACGCAAACACATGTAAAATGTTACGAAAGTTAAATACAAAAACTTTCTTTAAAACATTGTTAGAAAGAAACATGTGAAAAATTCCTATCTCTCTATTGCATATTTACACCATTATGAAGTTGAGACGTCTTCTTCATTAAGTGTCGATCAAAAAGGGCCCTCTTTTATAAACCGTACCTATTACGAAAAGGTACGAGCAATCTAAGCATTTTATAAATGCAAAACTCAGAGGTAAAACTAAAACCTCAAAAATAAAGCATGCAAAGACTTAAAGAGCGAAACAAAAACTCAAAAAGTCATGCTAGCATTGATATTAGTATACTAACGGCAAAATAAACTAAGTGTTAACTTAGTCTAAGCCGTATTAATTTTTACATTAGGTGCCCCTAAGTTCTCATTTGGGGACTTAAAGGATCCAAACTTACCCCCGATGGGACTGGGGGTAACCACCAATTGATACAAATAAAAAAAAGAACCAAGTTCTTAAACTTTTTCAAGGTTAGCTTCACTAGCAGGAGGAGCAGCTTGGGATGAAGAGGCACGAGCAGCAGGAACCTCACCTTCAGGTGAAGAGAGATTTTGACTTTGTTGAGACTTCTCAATGGTCTCCTTGGTTTTTGCAATTTCGGCTTCCAAGTCAAAACCCTCTTGACCCATTTCTGTCAATGTGTCGAGACGAGAGTTCATATAAGCCCAGCTAACATCGACGGTTGCTTTGTCTTCAAGAACTTCATAATCTTTCTCCCACAGCTCAATTTCAGCTCTTAATTCATCCCTCTAAGTCATGGAAGCATCATGAGAAGTCTGTAAATAAGCGAAGGACCTTTCCAGGAATTGGACCTTCTCTAAGGAGTTATGGAGATCTTCCTGGGTTTGGGTGAGGGATTGAACAAGTTTACCAGAATACTCCTCCTTCTAGTCCAATAAGGCCTTCAGGCTTCTGATCTCTTCAGAGGCACGGGACAGTTTCTCTGCAAACGAAGACTCCAAGACACTCTTATCCTTGCCTGCCTGGTTAGAAGATTCCTTCTCAACAGCCAATTCTGCTGTCATAACCCTCACTTGTTGCTCCAAGGTACACTTTCTTCTTCCACTGCCTTTATGTCGAGTTGTAAGCTTTCATGTTGCTCCTTCCAATTTATCGCCTCAATACGGAAATCCCTTGCTGCCTTCTCCGCTTGGGAAACTCTCTTCATTAACTTTGTGCCTATAAGATTTATCTACAAAAGGAGACAAATTAAACACGGTAATAAACGTATACGAACACAAGCAAAGAAAAACGAATTTTACCTTTAAAGAGGAGTGCACAATTTCATTCACCCAAGTAAGGGAACCATGGTTGTCCTGCTTAGCTCTCTCAGTCGAGCCTATAAAAGGTTTCAACCAAATGTCAGCTTGGCCTGATTTTTTGAAGAGGCTACCCATTGCTGAAACCTCTATCATCACCTGCCTCATCTCCTCCCTGCTGGAAGACCCTACTTCTAAACAGAAGGCACGGAAGCAGGGATAGATGAAGGAGTCACGGGCAGAGAAGTCTGAAAGGCAGAAAAAGTCACGAGAGCAGAAGCAACGGCAGGAGAGTGAATAGCCATGGGAGAAAAAACTACAACGGGAGTAATTTAGGGAAGTTCTTCAAGAGCCGAAGGAGAGAAAACAGTAAGGGGAGCTTCATCAGCAATAGAACCAAAACCTTCACGGAACAGGAGATCAACTGATTCACGAACGGGAGAGAGAGTTGCATCCTCGGGGGCAGATAGTTCAAATTTAGGCACGGGAGGGTCAATGACGGTAGGGGTCCCAGGTGTTCTATGCGATCGCAATGCCAGTTCCGCAATCGCATAGGGTGTTACTCGAGGCAGGGGTCTGGGGTAATTTGGTCAGTGCGGTCGCGTTGGGGGTGCTTCGATCGCACAGGGTGGGGGGGCCTTAGGTTCTGCGATCGCGTAGGTCTTCCTGCGATCGCGTAGAGTATCATCCGGTCCTCTTCTACGCTCGCAATTGTTCTTCTGCGATCGCAGAGCACAAACTCGTTCAGTGATTTTTAAATACCAAAATCGAACCTTATACGGGATTTTTCCCTCTTTTCTTCCCCAAGCCTCCATAACCGAGAATCAAGCTCCCCAACCTCCATAACTCCATAGGTAAGTGCTCTGGACCTCGTCTTCTCTTAATTTCTTCAACTAATCACTAGATTCTAGGCCTAAAAACATGAAAATTAAGGTAGAAATTGGGGTTGTTGGGTAGAGTAGGGTTTTGGAAATTTTGGGTGATTCAACCTCAAATTTGGGGTCGAATCTTAAAACAAATTATATATTCTAACTCGTGGGTTTATGGGTGATCGGGTTTTGGTCCGAGCCTCGTGTTTGGACCAAGCGGGCCTGGGGTCAAATTTTGGAATCTTAGGAAGGATGCTTTGAAATAAATAATTAGGCTATGGGTTTGATTTATTGAGCCATTATTGATACACTTGGGTTGATCATGTCTAGATAATACCATTCCGGAGTCGGATTCTAAAGGAAAGGCTGTGATTGAGGCTTGACTTGCATTTTTGGAGCCAAGGTAAGTGTTTGGCCTAACCTTAGCTTGAGGGATTAGGTATAGAGTCTTATTTGCTACGTGTAATTCATGTCCAACGTATAGGCATGGTGATGAGTGCCTATATGTTGCGGTCAAGCATGACCGTGAGTCAATTGTGATGAATCGTACTATGTTCTTAATATTCTCCGTACTATGAGTAATTGGTGATTTAAAAGTGATACCTTGATGTTGTTTCATGACGTGGGGAGTTATTGTGCCATTTGTTTCAGTTGAGGCTTTTACTATTGAAACTGTATTTCTGATGCGAGGTTGGTTATAGCTGAGACCCTTGCAGGGAATTTGTTGAGTTATTAATTGATGATTTCTCCTTGCCACGGACGATAGAATTTTATTGAGTATTTCCATACACTTGAGACTTCTTATTGTTGATTTTTACGTTATATTGTTGCCTTTTTTTTATTATTTATCGCACGAGGGGACATGACGTGCTGATTGTTTGTTATTTATCACACGAGGGGACATGCCGTGTTGATCGTTTATTAATTATCGCACGAGGGGACATGACGTGCTGATTGTTTGTTATTTATCACACGAGGGGACATGTCGTGTTGATCGTTGATTATTTATTGCACGAGGGGACATTCCGTGCCGAGTGTTACTATTTACGCACAAGGGGACATTCTGTGCCGAGTGATTGTGAGGTTATGCACGAGAGGACATGTCGTGCCTTTTGTTGTTATCTGTTTGAGAAGTTAAATTCCTTCTTTTACTTTTACATTTCAGTTATTACCTTGTTCTACCGTGCTAGCATTTTGTTTCCCCTTTTACCCCAGCATGTTCTCCCCGTATCTGTCTCACTTGCTTATTTCCGTCGATATTTTCCTGTTATTATATAGAATTTCACAGGTACCTATATTGTTGTCGGTCCTAGCCTCGTCACTACTTCGCCGAGGTTAGGCTCGGCACTTACTCAGTACATGGGGTCGGTTGTACTGATGCTACACCTGCACTTCTTTATGTTGTGCAGACTACGCAGCCGGACCCGGTGGTCACTGACGGTCGGAGCATTCCATCAGTTCATACAGGAGACATCGAGGTAGACCCGCAGACGTTCGTGGGCCTTGGCGTCACCTTCTACCCTTCACTTTCAGCTCTGTCTTATCTTATAGTTCAAAGACAGTCATATGTACTTATTTTCAGACCTTTGTTTTTAGTAATCTCTTAGACACATCGTGAGTATGTGACACCAGTTCTAGGATTTGTATATGGATTTTATTTCGAAGTTGCTATATTATTTTTGGTAATTTGTTAACCTTTATATTGTGGGCCATCGATGTCTTAGTTTTCTTGTTCGCTTTAGTTGTTAATGAGTTTTATTTAGTTCAAACATTGGCTTGTCTAGCGGGTTCTACGTTAGACGCAGTCATGGCCCGAAGGTGGGATTTCAGGTCGTGACAAGTTGGTATCAGAGCCCTAGGTTGCTTAGGTCTCACAACTCACGGACAAACTTTGTAGAGTCTGAGGGATCGGTACGGAGACGTCTGTAATTATCCCCCAGAGGCTGCAAACTTAGGAATAACTTCACATCTTTCATTCTCTGTCGTGCCAGTTGAATTCTGAATACTAATTGAGTCTCTATTTTACTCTCTCGCAGATGGTGAGAATGCGCGCTTCCTCATCGACCGACCAGCAGCCTAATCCTCCTATTGCAGATCCTATGAGGGGCCGAGGCCGAGGCCGTGTTAGAGGCCGAGGCAGAGCTAGAGCAGCAGCTCCAGTAGAGGACCCACAGGTAGACTTTGCCGGTGAGGTTCCTACTCAGACAGTTCCAGTTGGACCAGCTCAGGTCCCAGAGGGATTCATTGCCACCCCAGTGCTTCAGGACGCTCTAGTCCGCTTAGTGGGACTCATGGAGAGCGTAGCTCAGGCCGGTCTTCTTCCTACTACACGAGCTAGATCTCAGGCTGGGGGAGGGACCCAAACTTCTGCTATTCATACGCCAGAGCAGTTTGCCACTCAGTTCCAGACTCCGACACCTCAGACAGCCGGAGTAGTTCAGCCGGGTATTGTGGCACCAGTAGTTGAGGGAGAAGCCATGTCAGCAGACACTCTGTGGAGGTTGGATTGGTTCACCAAGTTATTCACTACTACATTTACTGGTGCACCATTAAAGGATCCCCAGGACTATTTAGACAGCTGTTATGAGGTTCTTCGGAACATGGGCATTGTGGAGTCCAATGGAGTTGATTTGCTACATTTCGTCTTTCTGGCACCGCCAAGACTTGGTGGAGAGATTACTGCTTGACCAGACCAGTTGGGTCTGCACCTCTGACTTGGGCTCAGTTCTCCGAGTTGTTCTTGGGGAAGTTCCTTCCAGTTACTCAGAAAGAGGATCTTCGGAGGCAGTTTGAGCATCTACAATAGGGCTCCATGTCCGTCACTCAATACGAGACCAAGTTCATTATTCTAGCCAGGCATGCCATTATGATACTCCCCACTGATCGGGAGAGAGTTCGGAGATTTATTGAGGGTCTAGCTCAGCCCATCAGACTTCAAATGGCCATAGAGACGGGTACTGATATCTCCTTTCAGGATGCAGCCGATGTGGCCAGACGCATTGAGATGGTATTATCCCAGGGTGGTGGTCAAGGGTCTGACAAGAGACCTCGTCATTTTGGCCGTTTCACTGGTGCCTCATCTGGAGGCAGAGATTCCTTTGGTAGAGGTCATCCCCATAGGCCTTATCAGTCAGCACTCCAGGTATCCCGCAGTGCACCTTCAGCTCCCATCATAGCGCCACCGATTCAGAGCTATCAGGGTGGTCATTCTGGTCGTCAGGGACAGTTCCAAGGTCAGTATTCTCAGCAGCCGAAGTCTTGCTTCACTTGCGGTGGTATGCGGCATATTTCCAGGTTTTGCCCCCGAGGTTTTGGTGGTTTTCAGTATCAGGGTTCCCGCGCCATGGTTCCCGCATCAGGTGCACCATCGCCCCCTCAGCCAGCAAGGGGTGGTCGTGGTTCCAGAGGTGGAGGTCAGCTTCATAGAGGTGGAGGGCAAGCCATGAGGGGTAGAGGTCAGCCCATAGAGGGTAGACCCAGAGATGTACAGTTTGGAGGGGCTCAGCCCCGGTGTTATGCTTTTCCTGCTCGTCCAGATGTTGAGGCTTTTGATGCAGTTATTACAGGTACGGTTTCAGTTTGAAGCCGAGATGCTTCGGTGTTATTCGATCCGGGTTCTACATTCTCCTATGTGTCTTCATATTTTTCCCCTTATT
Source organism: Nicotiana undulata (assembly GCA_005239495.1). Classification (NCBI taxonomy): domain Eukaryota; kingdom Viridiplantae; phylum Streptophyta; class Magnoliopsida; order Solanales; family Solanaceae; genus Nicotiana; species Nicotiana undulata. The sequence continues at coordinate 34,942 of ML268026.1, forward strand.
TGATATGCCTCGTGATTACTTGAGTACTGTTGTACATGTGTCTACACTGGTGGGTGATTCTATAGTGGTAGATCGAGTCTACCGTGCTTGTGTAGTAGTTATTGGTGGTCTGGAGACTCAGGTTGATATTTTGCTTCTGGATATGGTTGACTTTGACGTTATATTGGGGATGGATTGTCTATCCCCCTTTCATGCTATTCTGGACTGTCATGCAAAGACAGTGACCTTAACCTTGCCAGAAGTACCTCGTTTAGAGTGGAGAGGGACTCCTAGTCATTCTTCTGGTAGAGTTATTTCTTATATGAAGGCTCAGCGCATGGTTGAGAAGGGGTGTTTGGCCTATGTTCGTGATTCTAGTGCTTAGGTCCCTTCTGTAGAGTCCGTGCCCGTGGTTTGTGAGTTTCCAGAGGTATTCCCTACTGGCCTGTCGGGTATGCCACCCGACAGGGATATTGATTTTTGTATTGAGCTAGCTGAGGGCACTCAGCCCATTTCTGTTCCCCCGTACCGTATGGCTCTGCCAGAGTTGAAGGAATTAAAGGAACAATTACAGGGTTTGTTTGATAAAGGCTTCATCGGGCCTAGTTTTCACCTTGGGGTGCTCCAGTATTGTTCGTGAAGAATAAAGACGGCTCAATGAGGATGTGTATTGACTACCGGCAGTTGAATAAGGTTACTATCAAGAACAAGTATCCTTTGCCGAGGATTGATGACTTGTTTGGTCAACTTTAGGGTGCTATGGTGTTCTATAAGATAGACTTGAGGTCTGGTTATCATCAGCTGAGGATTAGGGCATCTGATGTGCCTAATACAGCTTTTCGCACTCGTTATGGGCATTATGAGTTTTTGGTTATGTCGTTTGGGTTGACTAATTCCCCCGCTGCTTTTATGAAGTTGATGAATCAGGTATTCAGGCCTTATTTGGACTCGTTTGTTATTGTTTTCATTGACGATATTTTGATATACTCTCGCAGCCGAGAGGAGCATGAGCATCACCTTAGAGTCATCCTCCAGGCTCTGAGGGATCGGCAGTTGTATGCCAAGTTCTCTAAGTGTGAGTTCTGGTTGAGTTCTGTGGCATTCTTGGGTCACATTGTATCTGCAAAGGGCATTCAAGTGGATCCGAAGAAGGTTTCAGCAGTTAGAGATTGGCCTAGGCCCACTTCAGCCACAGAGATTCGAAGTTTCTTAGGCCTCGCAGACTATTACCGCCGGTTTATGGAGGGGTTTTCATCTATAGCAGCCCTTATGACCAAGTTGACGCAGAAGAGTGTTCAGTCAGATGGTCTGAGGAGTGTGAAGCGAGTTTTCAGAAGCTCAAGACAGCATTGACCACAGCACCAGTGTTGGTATTGCCCACAGGTTTAGGTTCTTATACCGTGTATTGTGATGCTTCAAGGGTTGGGCTTGGTGCAGTGTTGATGCAGGATAGGAAGGTTATAGCCTATGCTTCACGTCAGTTGAAGATTCATGAGAAGAACTATCTAGTCCATGATTTGGAGCTTGCATCTATTGTTCATGCCTTGAAGATTTGGAGGCACTATTTGTATGGGGTACCATGTGAGGTATTCACTAATCATAAGAGTTTACAATACTTGTTTAAGCAAAAGGAGTTGAACATGAGGCAGAGGAGTTGCTGAAGGATTATGATGTTACTATTCTCTATCATCCGGGAAAGGCCAATGTGGTGGCCGATGCTTTGAGCCGAAAGTCAGTCAGCATGGGTAGTTTGGCTTACCTATCAGTTGGAGAGCGACCTTTAGCTTTGGATGTTCAGGCGTTAGCCAATCAATTTGTTAGATTGGAGTTTTCTGAGGGTGGCAATGTTTTGGCCCATACCGTCGCTCGTTCTTCATTGCATGATCGTATTCGTGCCAGGCAGTACGACGATCGTCATTTGTGTGCTCTTAGGGATGCGGTTCGGCACGGACGTGCCAAGCAGGTCACAGTTGATGCTGAGGGAGTTTTGAGATTTCAGGGTCGTATATGTGTTCCTGATGTTGATGGCATTCATGAGTTAATATTGCAGGAGGCCCATAGTTCCCGGTATTCAATTCATTCGGGCGCCGCGAAGATGTACCAGGACTTGCGGCAGCATTATTGGTGGCGTAGAATGAAGAAGGATATTGTGGCTTATGTGGCTCGGTGCTTGAATTGTCAGTAGGTTAAATATGAGCACCAGAGACCCGGTGGTTTGATGCAGCAGATTCAGCTTCCCGAGTGGAAGTGGGGGCGTATCATGATGGATTTTGTAGTTGGGCTTCCACAGACCCAGAGGATGGTTGATGCAGTATGGGTTGTGGTGGATAGGCTGACCAAGTCAGGACATTTCATTCCGGTGGCGGTTTCATCTTCAGTGGAGAAGTTAGCTTAGATATATATAAGAGAGATTGTCAGATTGCACGGTGTGCCCTTATCTATCATATCAGACCGAGGTACGCAGTTTACCTCCCATTTCTGGAGAGTATTTCAGCGAGAGTTGGGCACACAGATTGAGTTGAGCACAACATTTCATCCCCAGACGGACGGACAGTCCGAGCGTACTATTCAGATTTTGGAGGATATGTTGCGAGCTAGTGTCATTGATTTTGGTGGTTCATGGGATCAGTTCTTGCCTTTAGGAGAGTTTTCCTACAACAACAGTTACCAGTCGAGCATTCAGATGGCTCAGTATGAGGCGTTGCATGGTAGGCGATGTCGGTCTCCAGTCGGATGGTTTGAGCCTGTAGAGGCTAGGTTATTGGGTTCTGCGTTCGTCCAAGATGCCTTGGATAAGGTGAAGATTATTCAGGATAGGCTTCGTACAGCTCAGTCCAGGCAAAAGAGTTATGCAGATCGTAGAGTTCGAGATTTGGATTTTATGGTAGGAGACCAGGTGTTCCTTCGAGTGTCGCCTATGAAGGGCGTGATGAGATTCAGAAAGAAGGGCAAGTTGAGCCCTAGATATATTGGTCCATTTGAGATATTGGACAAGATAGGAGAGGTGGCCTACAGACTTGCCTTACCACCACATTTATCAGCAGTGCATCCAGTGTTTCATGTATTTATGCTCCGGAAGTATATTGCAGATCCATCTCATGTTCTTGACTTCAGCGGTGTCCAGTTGGAAAAGGATCTGACTTATGAGGAGGAACCAGTAGCTATATTAGATAGGCAGGTTCGTCAGTTGAGGTTGAAGAGTTATCCTTCGGTCCGTGTTCAGTGGAGAGGTCAGCTTGCCGAGGCAGCTACTTGGGAGTCCGAGTCCGATATGAGGAGTCGTTATCCCCATCTTTCCTCAGACGCAGGTACTTTTCTATGTCCGTTCGAGGACGAACGTTTGTTTTAGAGGTGGAGATTGTGATGACCCAAAAGGTCATCCTAAGTAATTCTAGCTAATTCTGTGTTCTGAGACCCTGAAAGCCTCCGTTAGTCTCACCTCGATATGTGTACGCAGCTCGGGCGTGTAGCCGGGAAGTTTGTATGTTGGAATTTGATGGGAAAAAATAGAATTTATGATAATTAAATGAATAAAGTTGACTTTGGTCAACAATTTTGGTAAACGGACCCCGACCCGTGATGTGACGGTCCCAGAGGGTCCGTAGGAAAATATGGGACTTAGGTGTATGCCCGGAATCGAATTCCGAGGTCCCAAGCCCGAGAAATGAATTTTTAAAGGAAATTGTTTTCTGAAAATAATAAAGAAATTGAAAATGAATAATTATGTGAAAACCGTGTTACCGGGACCGTATTATGGTTCCGGAGCCCGGAACAGGTTTATTATATGTTATGCGAGTTATCTGTGAACTTTGGTGTAAAACGGACTTGAAATGACGTGATTCGGATTAAAATTGGAAAATGTTGAGTTTTATGAAGTTTTGAAAAAATTCTATGAGTTTTAAGGTTTAATTCCTTGTTTTTGATGATATTTTGGCGATTTGAAAGCTTGAATAAGTCTGTACGATGTTTTGGGAGTTGAGTGTGTTGTTGGTTTTGAGCCCCGAGGGCTCAGGTGAGTTTCGGGTAGCTAATGGGGTGAGAAAACTTAGGAAAATCTGGTTTTTTTGTTAGTATTCTGGTGTCAGGCCTTTCTTCAGTGCGATCTCATATACATCTCCGCGATCGCACATCATTAGATTGGTAGGGGTCCCAGGTGTTCTATGCGATCGCAATGCCAGCTCCGCGATCGCATAGGGTGTTAGTCGAGTCAGGGGTCTGGGGTAATTTTGTCAGTGCGGTCGCATGGGGGGGTGCCTCGATCGCACATGGTGGAGGGGCCTTAGGTTCTGCGATCGCGTAGAGTATCATACGGTCCTCTTCTACGATCGCAATTGTTCTTCTGCGATCGCAGAGCACAAACTCGTTCAGTGATTTTTAAATACCAAAATAGAACCTTATACGAGATTTTTCCCATTTTCCACTTCTCTTTTCTTCCCCAAGCCTCCATAACCGAGAATCAAGCTCCCCAACCTCCATAACTCCATAGGTAAGTGCTCTTGACCTCGTCTTCTCTTAATTTCTTCAACTAATCACTAGATTCTAGGCCTAAAAACATGAAAATTAAGGTAGAAATTGGGGTTGTTGGGTAGAGTAGGGTTTTGGGAATTTTGGGTGATTCAACCTCAAATTTGGGGTCGAATCTTAAAAGAAATTATATATTCTAACTCGTGGGGTTATGGGTGATCGGGTTTTGGTCCGAGCCTCGTGTTTGGACCAAGCGGGCCCGGGGTCAAATTT